>SKCR01033561.1:0-158081 GCA_019454045.1 Zanthoxylum bungeanum | reverse complement strand
GAATTAGTTTCACATAAGTCTCATTTAAGTGATCCGAGTGGGATTGATGTATATATTCCAAGTGGATGTAATGTGCACGATTCAAATGAGAATAATATAGAAAGTGAGGAATCAGTTCCACCACGAGAATCCCAATTGCGACGTAGTAATCAGATAGGCATTCCTCAACGTCGTTTCGATATCGAAAGAGAAACCTTTATGATTCTACCTCAAGATGATGAAGAACCTAGAAACATAAGAAAGGCTTTTCAGTGTCTTGCTAAGGAAAAATGGATCAAAGCAATGGAAGAAGAAATGGAGTCAATGAGGTCCAACCAAGTTTGGGAATTGGTTGATCTACCCAAAGGACGCAAAGCGGTCAAGAACAAATGAGTTCTTAAAAAAAAGCGTCATGCCTGTAAACACTTGTATTTTTACATGAAAGTCCGATGATGAGCCTCGTTTAGAGGCACTACCCGATAAGTTACGAAAGTTGCGGGAAAAAGAACGTCGGAAGGGAAAAGTCAAAAATAAGTACGTCATCAGATTTAATTCGTATGTTCACTGCATGTACGTTCGTCCAGCATTCGGAAACACGTTCGAACGGTAAACAGATTGTGGGCGTTCGTGTAGCATCTGGAAACGCGTTCGAAAGATCATCTATGTTTCCGTTTTAATGTTAGCCTCAACCCAAAATCCCCACAAGCCACACGCCCAAGCCCACTAAAGAACCAAGCTACACGCCTAAGGCCCACCAAATCCCATCCAAAAATATACAACACATTAAACATATGTCTAAATTAAATTAAATCCAAACAAATCACCTTCCTAATCTAAATAAATCACCTTCCTAATTACCAAAAATTTAAATCCAATCAAACCCAATCACCTTCCAAATTAAAAATATCCCCCACCAAAATTACACAAATTTATTTCCCTAAATAATTTAATTAAATATATCTCCTTAATTGTGATTTGCTTCCTTTTGAAATCTAATGCAAGAAAACCCTAAGATGCACTATTATATAAAGAAAACACAAAAAACCCTAAAGATCTCTCGGCTCCCTCCATATTCACTACATTCTCCCCCGCATTCTCACAAAAAAACACAAAACTCGAAACAAGTCACCAGAAACCATCATCACCGAAATATCAAAGCCACCAAAACAGGATTCACCATCGCCGAAATTAGAAGCCACCATCACCAGCCCTCCACAAACAAATAACAACAAAGCCGACTAAACGAACACCCCTTCAATCACGAAATAGCCTCCACCGACTAACCAATAACCACTCACGCAAAAACAAAGCCAAGCCGAGACACCATCCTCACAAAAACAACAAATAGCCATTAATGTGAGATTAAAACAAGGAACAGACAGACCAACAACACTAAATAAAGAAACCTAAAGCCGTGACTCACATAAACTGCAGGACCAGTAACAAAAATAACCCTGAAACCGTGACCCAAATCACTGAAAACAGTCCCAAAAATCACCCCAAAACTGAGTTAAAAAACAACCATCCAAAATAGACACGCAAACAGCAGCAAAAAAATAGTAAAGAAAACAGTAGTGAAAACATCGAAACAGCAAAGGAAAATATTGAACCAGAAAAGTTACAGAGCATCAACCATTCCGACGACAACGTAACGCACTTCCGATGAGGAATTTAAAAGGTAAGACCTGAAGGCCCTCTCTTTAATATTCATTTTATTATCTCGGACACGACATGCTTGGTTGGATGTGGAATACGTCCAACCGAGCATGCGAGGTCCCACATTTACTTTTGGTCATTTTCCATTTATTGATTTTCCTTTATTATTTCGCATTGTAGTTTATTGTTGATCTTTTCAGTTATCTAATATTATCCCCTCACATGCATCGTTATATTTCACGTCAATTTTTATTCGTATTCTGTTAATGATTGCGTGCTATCTCTTGCGGTATATCGGATGGAAACCCAGACGTAAATTTCATAGCCGAATCCGAATGATTGGTAGTGCGGTCTGTACTTGGGATATTACTCCACTACCGCTTGAGAAACTTCAGAGGACATGTTACATTTTATGATTTAAATTTATGTTTATTGTTCCTCTATTTATTTTTTATGCATTGTTTCTTCGTTTATGTATTGTAATCTAGTGCGCATGGGCTAATTATGTGGGGTAAAGGTCCTATATTCGAGGGAAATGTCTAAAGATTACCTTTACCACTATGTTTTACCGCGCCAGACGAAGTACGTTTGATTGAACGTGAAATATGTTCAATCGGGCATGCAAGGTCTCATATCATTACTTTGTTTATTCATGCATTGTTGCTTTATGCGCATGGGCTAATCATGTGGGGTAAAGGTCATCTATTCGAGGGAAATACCTAAAGGCTACTTTTACTATGATGTTTTGTCGCGCCGGACGAAGTATGCTTGAATGAATGTGAAATACGTTCAGTCGGGCATACGAAGTCCCATATAGATGTTGGTCTTGGTCGCATCTCTTTTATTGTCTTGTTATTTACCTTCCTTGGTTGTTATGCTTTCATTCTTCACTTTGCATTCATGTTGCATCAATGCTTGAGTGTCGCTTTTTGTGGTATATCGGATGAAAACCAACACATAAATTTTGTAACCGAATCCGAATGGACGGTAGTGCGGTTTGTACTTGGGATACAACTTCACGTATCGCTTGAGAAGTACTCACACACATGTTCATGTCATTTTAAGTACCATTTTAGTAACCTCATTCGAACGCGTTATCAAACGCTACACGAACGCATGCATTCTGTCCCAGTCCGTTCGAACGTGTTTCCGGACGCTATATGAACGTGCACATTCTGTCTCATTTTTGTTCGAATGTGTTTCCAGACGCTACACGAATGTGTGCATTCCGCCTTCGTCTGTTCGAACGTGTTTACAAACGCTACTCGAATGCGCATGCATTCTATTTTATCATGCATCAGGTCTTATCTCGTTTGAACTTGTTTACAAACGTTATTCGAACGTGCATGCACTCTATTTAACCATGCATCAGGTATTGTCTCATTCGAACGCGTTCCCAAACGCTATATGAACGCAAACATTCTGTCTCATTATCATTCAAACACGTTATCAAATGCTCCACGAACGTGCATGCAGTGGGTAGACTTTTTTTCCTCGTATTTCGTGCATGTTTGCTTATTAAGTCATTTCTTTCGCATTACATAATTAACCATATCATTTCATTATTGACGCTTTTACCGCATTTAATTATTATATTTTCGTATTTATTTATTTGATACATTCATGAGATTGTGTGCTCGCTTTTATTATTAATGCCTTTATAGTTGTTATTAGTTACACTATTGCGCTTCATCATTTAATACTTTTATGAATTATGCATTTTTCCTTCATTTTTTATTTACGATTATGAGTGTGCAATCTTGTGTGTTGATTATATTATCTCGCATGTGTTACATAAGATCTGGTTATATTATTGCTTAAATCTTCTCAATACAATTGGCATAAGTAAGGGACCATTCTGAACCCAACAGTTTGAGGTATTCCCTCGCGAGGGGTGAGTGCGGCCTTAAATCATTTCCCAGATCATAATGGGTGGCGACTCCATTTTATTTCTTTGGTTTAGTCCATAACGGGCTATTCCATACTCCCGACCGGGCCGCGAGCCCGGACAACGTCGTCTACTTGTGTACCTCATCTACAATGTCGATGGTAATATCGAAAGATATAAAGAACGGCTTGTAGCAAAAGGGTATATGCAATAGGAAGGAATTGACTACGAAGAGACTTTTTCACATGTTGTAAGGTTTACCTCAATTCGCTTGATTCTAGCTATAGTAGCAAGTATGGATCTTGAATTACATCAAATGGATGTAAAGACTGCTTTTCTCAATGGAGAACTTGATGAAGAAATCTACATGGAACAACCAGTAGGTTTCATAAAAGAAAATGAAAAGGAGAAAGTATGTAGATATTTTAAGTCTATATATGGTCTCAAGCAATCGTATAGACAATGGTATATACGATTCCAAAATACAATAATTTCGAATGATTTCACAATGATAAATGAGGATCATTGTGTGTACACCAAGAGAGATAAAGATAAGTTCATTATCTTATCATTGTCTGTGGATGATATACTTATAGCTGGAAATGATAAGGATTTTGTAAAACACATTAAAGAATGATTACCATCTAATTTCGAGATGAAAGATATAGATGAAGCTGCATATATTCTTGGGGTCAATATCTCAAGAAATCGTTCAAAGAATTTATTATCTCTTTCACATGAGTCATATATAAAGAAAATTATTGAACGCTTTCAAGCATACTTGTAAACCCATTGATACTCCTATCACAAGAACTTAAGCTTTGAGTCGTAGATTGTGTCCTGAAACTCCACAGGAAAATGAACAAATGTAGTTGGAAGTTTAATGTACGCAATGTTGTGTACAAGACCTGATATCTGTCTCGCTGTTGGAATGGTAAGTAGATACCAATCCAATCCAAGACTAGCACATTGGAAACCAGTTAAAAGAATATTTAAGTATCTGAAATGGACAACCAATTACTCATTGTGCTATCAAGGAAATGATCTGCAATTGCGAGGCTATACCGATGCTGATTGGGGAGGAGATTTAGATGAAAGAAATCTACCTCCGGTTGTGTTTTTTACTAAACAATGGTGTCATTTCATGGAGCAGTAAGAAATAATCTTGTATAGATTTATCGACAATGAAGGCTAAATTTGTGGCTTTTTCATCGATAGTACAAGAGGCTGCATGGTTGAAAAGGTTCTTGGATCATTTGGGTATATCAAATGAAGCTTCTGGTCCGGTATTAATTAACTGTGATAGTGAAGCAGTGATAGCCTACACAAAAGACCCAAAATTTCATTGTAAAACTAAACACATAGATACCAAATATAACTTTATGAAAGACATAGTTGCACGAGAAGAGGTAAACATGAAGTACATTTCTACGCAAGAAATGGTAGCAGATCCATTGACCAAGCCTGTTCCTAGAGATGTCTTTGTTAGACATGTAAAAACTCAGGGATTGCGTAGATGTTAATGTACTTACATATTATGATATGTATTTTTCCCAAATAATGTTTACTAATGTTAATACTCATTGATGTTTGTATTCAATGCTTAAATGTTAATACATGTTTTAAACAAATGTACTATTCGTTAGTATGAGAAGTATGTCGAACAAGTGAATGATTGGCCCTCTCACACGGGCAATCGCCTCCATTACTTTGTGTTAATAGAAGATGAGACAAATTTTTAAGCTAATTATCTGAGTGATAATTTAGAGAGCTCAAGCTTGAAAATTATGTAATGTCGTTATGAGATCATTTTCTCTGTGATATGACCTAAGGTGAATAAGTTCGTTTCACCTTACTTGTGTTAATGTCAAATATGAGTTAGACATTGTATTTGTCTGAACTATAATCGCTACGGTATTTTATGAGATATACGCTCCATGGGAAATAAGAAAATACTGTAGCACATGTTTTTCATACCATGTGTACATTTACGACTATTGAGGGTAATACAAGTAAATATCTCAGTCTTGATGTTGTGTGAGACCCTTGAGATTATTTCAATTTCACATTATACCCTTTAGACTTTTGTCTGCTTCTTAAAACTTAGATTTGATGATCGCTATCTTGGAGTGTTACTGAAGGATCATGAGAGATTCGATCCGAAATGACATCTCTGGAAAAGCGAATTGAGTCAAAGTTGAGAGATTCGAGAGGAGAAAGATCATTATATAAGTTATCACATTAGCTTGTATTCACTGGTCGACCAATTATGTTGTTCTATGTGATCAAACATGATTGTGAATACAAAAAAATATTACATTCGAAAAGAGATCGAGAGAGATTTAATATGATAAGTGATCGAGGATATTGCATACATAATCCACTATGGTTCTATCCATTTTTCGAGCGGCTATATATTCCTAACAGATGTATAGCAAATGAGCTCTCGAAGTATGCTGGTCGCACGACACAATTGCAAAGTACAAATTATTCTTGTAGAGATAATAAAAATTATTGATCCCATCATGTGTGAGTTTGAGATATTGGAAATTGTTGTTAATTGGGAATTATTTGGTGTTGTTAAATAACAACAATTAGTAATAATTTCATGTTGGAAATTATTAGGTAACAACAAGAGTTGTTAAGTAACAACAATTAGTAAAATGTTAAGTGGGAAACATATGGTACACCCATGATGGTAACATTTTTGGAAGGATTAGAGAAAGTCACTATGCATCCTAATAATGTGGTTAATAGTAGTCAATGCATGTGATTACATAGTGACTTGGTTTCTCTCCTATAAATAAGATCATTTGCTTATTGAGTTAAGCAATCAATTAAATTTGATTAAGAGTATCTCTACAAGAAGAAATGTATGCAATTGCGTTGTGAATGCAATTGTGTTGTGATTAACTTAGGTTTATTTCAATTAGTTTGTAAATAAATCTAGTACTAGTAATACATGTTTGATTAGATCCTAAGAGGACAAATATGTATATATATTAGAGATTATATTTCCTAACACTTATATTTCAAGATCCGAATATAAATAATAAATTATTTATAACTATTTGAAAATCAGTGAATAGCCCATTGGTGGCAAACAAATGATAAAATTTATAACAATTAGTTTTAGCTACAAATGAAACAATAATAACCAATGAATGTCCCATTTGATATTGTTATTTAAGATGTCCCGTAAAAAGAAGGAAAGTATAATAATTTTTCAATAAAAAAATATAACAACTATCATAAAAAAGCTTGGTTATATAATAAAAATTTATGTGTAATTTAATAATTAGTTTTTGGTTGTCATGTGCTCACAAAAAATAATAATAAATAAATAAACTACTTGTAACTTATTTAATTCCTGTAATTTCATTTTTTCATGGCCTCCAAGTCTCCAATACTATCTAACTATTAAATCTCTATTTTAAATATTTAAAACATTTTGGACGGTCAAATTTCATGACTTGTAAATTTTTTGACGACAAAAAACCTAATCAATTAAAAAATCTTTTGAGAATAGATTGAGATGCTAGTTAAAATACCCATTAACACAATTTAGTTTTTTTTTTTTTTTTTTTAAATACTCTTCATTATTATCATAAACATTCCTATTTTATAATAATTATATGCATGATAATACCTAAATATTCAAATCCACGACATTTACAACCTAATTTTCTTGGAATATAGAAAGCAACTTACTCCAAATAGTTGGGTAAACGCATCTTTCTTGTATCGTATCCCCAAATGGGCGTGGTTTGATGGTGTAGGGTTCGAGATTTGATATTGACATCCTGAGTTTGAATACATTGAGTGTGTTTGTAAGAGCCTGTGACAGTCAGATCAGATGTTTTACATGTTCCGCTTAAGTTCGGAAGGGATGATTTGATGACGGCATTTCCAATGATTCTAAAAAAAAAAAAAAAAAAAAATTCTTATATGGAACTGGAAATGTGAAAACAGGCTTTAATTTGTTGAAGATTGAGATAAAATAGTGGCTATATATTCAAATAAAGGAGTTGTTGAGATATATATTATTGATTTGGTCACAAAATTTAGGTGAAGAATAGTTGGATAATTCTCAAGCTTAACTTTTTTGACTGCTAATTCTTCAAATAAATAGTTCAATGTTTGAACTTTCTAACAACAAATTAAAAGTTGGAGATGGATAAATTTTGTCTCTCAACTTTTACGCGCTAATTTAATTAAATTTTTTAATTGTAATCATATAGGTTTACAATTTTATCTTATTAAATATGAGTAGTGATATTTATATAAAGGTAAAATAAAAGGGTGATAAAATTTAATCATTAAGTACCGGTATCTGAAGCTAAAAAATAATTTTAACGCATAGTAATTATATTTTGTGATTGAATTTTGTTACTCTTTTATCTTTTATTTTTCATTAAATATTTCATGGAATCAAGAAAAAGTTAATGATTTTTTTAAAAGAAAAGAGAATGGTAATATATTACAATAAATTACTACCATCGACTTATCACTACGTATTTATATTAGCTGTTAAGCCAAGTATGATTGATTATACTCAAGTTTGAATTATAAATTTCTTTCAAAAAAAAAAGTGTGAATTTATAATTATCTCAAATAAGTTATAACCTTGAACCGTGAGAGGGTAAAAAAAAAAAAATTAAAAAAAATTTGACACAAGCAATCATTTCATATTGCTTTTTAGTGGGTGATTTTCTTGCAATCTTATATTTGCATTTTGAAACCCATATAAAAATTTCCTAATCATTGAGTCTTTCACTCAATATTTCATGCTTCTATATAAGGGAGTGTGTAGACTTTTGAGTAGGGTTAGGTAAATGAGTCGGTCTTTTAAAAATTTATTTATAAATTTAAGTGTTATTTGTTAATATTTTTAAAATATTAAAATAAATTCAGTTTATTTAACTTTGAATTGATACTATTAGTGTGTCTTTTCAGACCCGAATTTAAATAAAAAAAATACTTAAAATATGATTGAATTTTTCAAAACTCGGTCCATTTAACCCTACTTTTAGCCAAATATATATGATCCAAAATTTGGGAATTAAGATGTTATTTTGGGGAAAAAAATAAGCCTAAATTCTACCAATTTGGGGCCCTTTTGGTTTGAATTTAATGCCTTTTGTTGTTTCAATAGATTTGAAATTATAGTTGCTTCCCCTCTCCTCTTTTTCTTTTAATTTACCAACCGAAAGACATTCATTCTCTTTTTCTACTCCCGACGGTATCGAAAGCATACCCCATGTGGGTTCACAAATTTCACATCCAAAGGTCATTGTATCACCAAACAAATTTAGTTGAAGATCTTGGCCGTTCAATTTAATTAATTCCATGGTTTAATTTGACCACAAATAATTAAATACCTAAATGAATTGTCCTATAAACGGTGGATATTCAAAGATTGTTTATTCCTTTTTTTTTTTTTTTCCTTTTTAATATAATGATTGCTTCACCTAATTTACCTGCCTATGCGATTCTTGTTAGGCAGCAAGTAATGCAATTGTTTAATTATTAATTCCCCAATTACACTCTTTGATCTGGTGAACTGATCAGATGTTTACACGTGGCATTGAAAATTTGATGGAAAATAAAGAAAGCTATATGTTACTACAATTCCATGTGCTTTTTGGCTCCAAAATTAAACAATTGTGGCTTGTGGGTTCTTTTATTTTTATAATCTGCCTCTATCATAACTTGTTGGGATTGCTGACTTTAGGCTCAATAATGAAATGATTTGTTAAATTTCACTCAATTTACTTTCAAATAGTGAAGATTTTATGTGTGGCACCTTATGCCACTTAGGAAAGATATGAGTGTCGAGCTTAAAAAAAGGGTTAGCAAGAAGTGTTTTGGTTGTTCGCTTCAATAGTATCAGAGTCGTTCTTAATAAAAAATATACAGATAATCATCGTTAATATGGATGTTATGTCTCATTAGGATATATTGAGATATCTTATGTGAATGATGAACTTCAATAAAGGTAATTTTCTTTAAAATAAAAGATCTCGTTTTAGATAATCATAAACCCATATCAAGAATAAAATCTTGAGAAACCAAGATTTCAAAATTAGGCCACCCTAAACCCAAACTAATAATGTATTAAATTGAACCAAATTTTGTTCAAAGGGTATCAAAAGAGACTTGAAAATGGGGTTGTTTTTTGTTTTCTTTAGGATAGTGGAGGTTGAATCAATGTTGTGGGAAAATCAAACATTTGATTGACCAAGTGCTAGTAGTAGTAGATCCCAAAATTGACTGGAAAACAATAATAATTGGTCCCATTTTGTCAAAGATCTTGTCATTGAGGGGCTCATTATGAGTTTGTTTTGCCACACCACATAAACTTTATCACTGTGTTCTTTAAAATTGAAATAATTATTATTTTCCTTTTTCTTTCTCACCTTGTTTACTTTCTTTTGTAATTGTGGAGTAGCCAAGCATGAGAATTTAGAATGCATGCCCCCAAAGTATTCAAAAATATTTTGTAAAAAAAAAAAAAAAATAATACTTTCTACATAGCAGGGCAAGAGGCATGACCATCAAAAACCAAAAATAAATAAATAAAATACAACATTGAAACCAGTAAAAGCAAACTAGACGCAGCGTTTCATGCATGGTTTACTTTTTTGACTTGAAATTATTTTTATTAAAAGTCATCGAATTATTACTAGTTTACTTTCTAATAAACGTGTATAATCTTTTAGCCAAATACTCTTGTAAAATATATAAAGATTTAGTATATTACCAACGATGAAGTCGATAATAATATAAGCATAAATAATTATGTACACACTTCTTAGTACCAATATTTTATAATTTTGTGACTAAAATAGTTAATTCATTGAATTAAATGAATTACTTAATTTTTAAATTAAATATTTTGAGCATAAAAAAGGTTGTTGTATAAACATTTCAACTTGATGATTTATGCATTCAACCCAAAAGACAAATCACTATGTATGTTTCACAAGGAAATATGGATTGATCATGGCCTCTCGAAGTTATATAGATGTGTTTTGGACCAAAAACCAATAATTCATGATACCAAGAACAAAACTGTGAGGGATCAAGAGAGATAAGATTATTGGGCCAATCACTGGACTGCTAAAACATGTATAATATTTGATTAATTAGATGGATAAAACCTTAAAAATTGTATCAAAGCCAGTTTTCCAACCGATGTATAAACGAGTACGTTGGGCCCTAATAAGGATGGATTGTAATATACCATATTAAGGGTCATTGATCCTTGGTGTTAAGAAAAAAAAAACCCTAAAGAGCCCGCCGATCAAGAGATTGGATCATCCTTATATTATCAAAATAGACAATATCTGACTAATTAGGTCGGTCCTTATAAATGTCTCGTACAACTGTCCCGATGCCACCTGAAAATGAAACGTGAAATGAAAGACATTGAACATGCATGCTCACATCACATGGGAAAACCCCAATCGAATGGACAATTCAATATTTTGAATACAAAGAAGGAATTTCTCAATCTGCCGACTATTTTTGTTTATCGATTTAAAATCAAGTTGTTATCCAAAATATCAAAATTCAATCAGATTTATAGCCGCAAAAAGTTGACCATTTATTTGATCACGTTACTTGTGATACTGACATGCCCATGTTCTTTCCCTTCGCAGCACATGGCTACACGATACATATACCTTATATTTGTTTTTACGTTTTGATGTAAAAGTTTGTAACAGCTACATGTTTTTGTAATTTAAAATGTAACAAGTAATGACTTTAATATGAATCTTATGTTTGCAAGGAGAAGCATTACACAATTCCAAAAAATAAAAATAAAATCGAATTACAAGCACATTTTTTATTTAGTCTAAGAGTAACTCAATATCTTTCACATTTATGTGGACGTGATTGTAACCCTAAAAAAATTCATATTTTAATATTACAAATTATATGTTATTCTAATGTTAATTATAATTATGCATTACATTATAAGTGTTGGGTATATTGAATGGCATTGAAGTCCTTCAATATTGTACATATAGTTGATTCAAAAAAAATTTAGGCTTATCAACTTTTTTTTTTTTTTTAAAAAAAAAACAATTTTTTAGTTTAAAAATTCTAATATTTGATGTTATTTATAAAATATTTTATGCAGCAATCTTTAAGAGTCGGATTACATGTTTATGTTCTTGTTTCTGAACAAGTATAAAACCAAATTGAAACGAATTATCTTTCTGTATAATTGCATAAAAAAAAAAGTATAATACAAAATTATCAATACCCTTACACACATATATATTATAAACTCAATGTAATGACCTGAATTCTAGTTCAAGAGACCTACTTGAATAATACAATTTTTTTTTTTTGAAAAGTACTTGAATAATACATCAACATAATACCTAATTACAAATACGTACATTAATATATACACATACAAAAGTGAAAATTTGATTTTGTCCTAAAGTTCTGATCATATGCGAAATTATTCAACTACTCTAATCTAATTAGACATGTCAAAGTTAGAGTGACTATTGTACGATTCATTAATCAACCACCATTAATCTAAGCAGTTATAAAATATTACAAGATATTAAAATAATAAATGATCAAAGTAGTAAATAAAATCAACACAAGAATTTTATTGACGGAGTGAAAAACTCGTGAGAGTAAAAAATTAATTCGGATATAGGCTACCACCCAAATCCACTATAATCTAGAAAACTTACAGCGATGGTATATAACCTACGGTGACAACTTCACCGACTTGAATACATATAGACTGTAATAACTCGAAAACCTCTTCGAGCCCACATCAAGCGGCCTTCTTAAGAACCTCTAAAATCTCTGAGTGAATTTTGATCAATCCTGCGAACTCGAAATGCCAAAACTCTGACTACCAATCTTCCTCTTTTAGAACTCTGAAGGCTTAGAAAATTATGTTACAGTTGTGTTTTTGTGTTGATAGTCAATCAAAGATCAATATCACCAAGACAAGGTAATCAAGAAAGTCTTCAAGGTGAAAATCAAGAAGGAATAAACAAAGTGTATGAAGATTCTCTAAATTGTATTTCTTCTTTGAGGGAAAAGTGATTATGTGTTTGTTTAACTAGGTAGGGTAAAGATAGGATTTTTCTTGTATTAAATTGGCTTAAAACACGTCCAAAATAACATACTTACGCACAGTCATTCCAGCGCCCCTCAAACGCAAAGTTTTTGCCTCCGGGCGTTTGAACGCTCAGACGAACGCAATGCGAACGCACGTTGCGGACTAGTTTTGAGATGCAATTTAAAATACTTGTAACTTTCTCGTCCCTTAATCAAATCATGTGTTCTTTATATGTACGCGATCGTCTTTGAGTCTACGTTCCAATGGCACTGACTTTATATCAATTTCTGGAATGTCTAAACGAGTGAACGTCGTTCCGATATCTCAATCTGATGTTGTCTAAATACTTTTCCAATTGCTATGAGATATTCAAAACTCATTACAACTCAATTAAACTTTTTTTTTTACGGAAGTTGCCAACACAAATGGAACTAACAATCTCCCTCTTTGGCATTCTGTGATAAAGCACATAATACATAAACTATGGTAAAATATGCAAAAATAACGTAGTCAACTAACTACCAACCATCAAGACAATGACTTATTACAATACGACTCGATCCAATACCTAATCAAATAATCTTAAGTCGAAGACGCAATACCACACACAACCACTAATCTGCTCACACCTGAAACATCCACAAATAATAATATACCCGTGAAAAGCATAAGGACTATATAGAGCAGATACACCAAAATTAAAAAATCTCATGCATTAAAAACAAAAATAAATAAATCAACACTTGCTCATTTTTTGGTCACGAAATGACAATGAGTAAAAATAACATGTCAAAATAGCATATTAAGATACCAATTAAAAGCATATGCGAGAGAATATGCAAACTTAACTTACTTCTACTTATTAACAGCACTACTCGGTTAGCAAAATGAACACAGAGGAAGTAAAAAATTATAAATATACAATGCAAAAAGTGGTATGCAATGACATGAAATACGCACAATGAGTTTAAAAAAATAAAAAATAAGTCAAAAGTGACTCGAAATAAAACTTCAAACAAGTACAATGATATACAGTCAGTACTCAGTTGTTTATGACATGAAATAATATGCACCACTTTTGGTCATGTTAAATAATACACTTGAGACTCGTTTAAATTGTTTTTTTTCCTTTACAAGGGGATATCATAAGGTTATCTAGTCAAATATCGCACACTATTTAGAGATCTAAAAATGACATATATTAGACTGCTCGTCAAAAAACTCATGCATGCGATCAAGCCTAAAAAACAACAAAAACGTGTATGTGATTTGCAGACACAAGATATACCAAGAGTTTCCATCGCACACACTCATGTACATAAAGCATCAAGAAAAATACAAGTATATTACACATGCATAACCATCTATCCTGCATACTAAGATCAAACACAACAATTTTTTCATGCTCTGTCAAGCCTCGAAATCTTTCTGGTCTTTTTCATTTTATATTTTTTTTTGTATTTTTCTTTTAACACAAAAATAAGAAAAGATACAACATGGCTTGTCATTATCCAATGGTACGTGGAGTTGTATCATGAGTGCAGATCATACTACCGTCCATTCGGAATCGGCTATGAAATTTATGTCAAGGTTTTCATCATATATACCAATAAACATATAACAAAAATAAAACACACACATCCATATGCAGTTAAAAAAACATGCATTCGTGCAAATACATAAAACACACGCACACACATACAATGGGAAATATGAATGCAACATCTACGGTGAGACACACCGAAGTGTAATCTCATAACGCCTTTTAGGATCAAGGCATTCAGAAGTTATTGGGAAATAATTTTTCTTTCACGCCCAAATTTTCTTAGGAGTCTCCTTCACTTGAGAACTCATTGTCAACAAAGCAAGTTTCTCACTAATGAATTGTGTCTGATAACTAGCGCATAAACTTGATGGACTAGATTTGAAGAATCAAATCTAGGAGGAACACACTTATGCCTTTTCTTTTGTTTGTACAACATGAAACACTTGGGCCTAATTGTTAGGGTTGGTACTCGGAGTGCCAATCTGAATCGTATTCATATCTGATTTATGAATACGAACAATTTATTTTTCCATAATATTACTTATTTATGGTAGTACTTCTTGCTTTTATATACATATTCGACCTAATTATGATTAAATTGAAACTAAATAGGATTTAGTGATATGTATATATATATTAGACAAATACTCGATAATATATAATGTAGTGTAGAGTTACAAAGTAGTTTGTAATTGACATTGGAAAGTATCACTACTAGAAATATATTATCAAATAAAAATCATGGTCAAGATTTACTAACACGGGTCAGTTAGTAAAATCCGTTGAGACCAGTACACGTCGTATATCGAGATTTGGTCCGATGGTTTATCCTAATGAACCATGAGTCTGAGGAGAATTGTACAGACGTGTAGTTATTTATATTGGATAAATAATGAACGACTCATCGAAGATTTCTTAATAGATGGTACACCAATATCAATATGAATCTTCTCGGGTCAAGTGAGCATAGTGGTCTTTTGACTTAAGATACCACTGTGGATGTATGAAGTATCCTCCACACTTTGATGGTAGTCACGTCACCGATCTATTTATATCATACCTCCACCTATTTGTTGGGTATGGACTGATCCTCATGATGTCATGTGCGTATCAAGATAAGATATGTCAGTTTTGTGTACAGAGCATATGTATTCAATATGTAATTAGTAATCTTTTAAATCCATGGGCCTGTGGTACACTGTAGAATTAAGTTCTAGGTGTTATTAAGATATTGCTAATAGAATCATCGTCAGAATTATACTTATAGAGATTTGATGTTTTTATCTATATCTCTGGAATAATCCGAATACCTGTGACAGAAGGATCATACGTATGTGATGATCTCGACCTGTACGGTTCAAAGAGTTTATCAGTGTTCGTCATAATTTACGGGTAGGTAGATTATGCACACGAAATTGGATTTCGTGACGGATATGCCTGAACCTAGAGAGTATCACTAATGAAATATACTCGTAGAGCACTAGGGCAACTATTATAAATAATATTGATTATTAATAAATTGTTTAACGGTTAGGAGAAAAATACATGCTTAAAGGGTTATCCGATCGTTTTCTAATTAGTGTGTATTTAGATTAAATACTTGATTTTATTAAATACATATTAATTATTTGTAAAATAAAGTATTTGACATATGTTCCAAATATGTATTTTGGAATATTTAAAGTAAATATAATACATATATTTAGATATTTATTTTAGATAATTAGATAATTATTTAAGTGTTAAATAATTAAAATTATTTATTACATTTATCTTATCATTACTATGGTTAAACTTGGTGAAGTGTTACACTTGTAATATCATTAAAGTAAATGGTAGACAATTTGAATTTTGCTTCTTTTAATATTGATTAAAAAATTAAAAAAAATTCTAATTTACCATTTTAACCAAGGAATTCGGCCAAGCCCTAGGTATTTAAATTATCATTTTTCTTTGCTTCATTTGATAAGTTAAGCTTCCAAAAATATTACAAAAGAAAAATTGAGAGAAAAGAAATCAAAAGGAAGAAGATTTGAAGAAATCTTGAAATAAAGTAAGTTTTTCAATTCATTTTCAATTAGAAAATTATTTCTAGGTTTCCAAGCTTTAACATATGATGTTTATATTTTTCTCTACTACTTTTAGTGTGTAATATTTGTGTTGGAAGCTTAGATGAAAGTTGTTAGCATCCATGTTGAGGAATAATGTTTATAAGGTGTTATTAAGCATTTTTTTAGCCATTTGATGGTGATATTGCCATTATAGAGTTACTTAGCCACTCATAAATAACCTAGAATTTTTCTTGAGTTGTTTCATGATGGTGAGACTTGTTTGGTGTGGTAAGGATTGGATTAAAGTATTGAATTTGTTTAATTTAGTGTAATTCGTCAATTTATGGAAATTGTAAAATTATGGATCATAACTCTTTCCAAATTTGGGGCTTTTCATATACGTGTTGTAATTTTATGTATGTATATTAAATTTGGGATTGATTGGATTTGACCTTGACATGTTTTGAACTAAAAAGGACCAAAATGTAAATCCTGAAAAATAGAGGGACCTCTCGATAATTAGAGAAATTATTTATTTCTTGAATTACAATTTGTATCTACATGTATAAGACATGTATAAATCATTTTGGTAGTGATTTAGAATCACCTAATTATGTATTTGACAAATTAGGACTAAAATGATCAAAATGTAAAGTTTTGGGGCCGTTTGGTAATTACTGAAAAATCTGAGAAATTTTTCAGAATTCTATTTTTCATGTATATTTTATGTACAAATCATTTTGGTTGCGATTGGAAATCACCTAAGCTTGTTTTGAATAACTTATGATTAAAATGATGAAAATGGAAAGTCTTGAGGTTGTATGGTAATTTACTGAAATTCTGATTTCTGGGTTAAAAAAATATGTTTTGAGTATTGAGTGATTAAAATAAATAAGTTTATTTTAGTTACCCAAGAAAAATTAAAGAAATGGGAAAATTTGATTTTCCTGCATTCCGCTACGTAACTTGAGTATTTTACCCAAAACCTCAACACTAATTTGTCATGTCTTGCCACAGTGAAAGAAAACAAACACAAACCTTGGATCATTAAATGAGGAAGACATGGAGGATCACATGATTATAATCAGCATGTTTATTACATAAGTCACGTTTGGGATAAAAATAATTTTAGACGAAGAAGCTACATTGCAACTTGACTCAATGAAGCCTAAATCTTTCTTCTCATTGGGACGCATACCAATTCTTAACATGTGGTCTAGCTTCTTAGTGACACTCGAAAATGCAGATATCTGAGTCATTGCAACTTCAAGTTCATTTTCTAAGCATTTGACTCTATCAACTAGTCTTTTATTCATCTCCTTAAGGTCATCAATAATTGAAAGGTTTTTGTCAAGTTTGGATTGAACTTCATTCTTTTATAGCTCAGTTTCCTTTAGCCTCTTACTGACCTCAACTTTCGTTTTCTTGATAGTTATGCTCTTATTAAACAGTTCAATGTAGGCTACCTGAAGATCATCATCATCTACAGAATTATCACAAGAAAATTCTGAACCAGCATCTACATCACTAATATTATCATCTCTCTCACTTGTCACACTAGCAGTAAATGTCATAAAATTATTTTATCCTTATGAGACTCATCAAAAGTATAGTCACCTTTTGAATCATTATGGGAGACTGCTTTAACCGTTTGCCCTTAGACTTTAGGTATATGGGACACTCAGACCTAATATGCTTAAAATCTTCACACTCATAGTATTGAATAACTCGAGGTTTTCTATCCATCTCCACTCTAAACTCTCTATTACGACAGCTACTCTCTCCAGGTTTCTCATCAGTTACTCTTATCAGTGTCACGATCACTCTTCTTCAACTTAAGAAATTTCTTGAACTTATTCACGAACATGGCCATATCAGCATTTGTGAGCGCATCATCCTCATCATCACCAGATGAATCATGGGTAACTTCCTTCACGGTTTTCATAGTTATGTTCTTGGGCTTTCTATAACTAGAAAATTTACTCTCATACACCTGAAGGTTTCCTACGAGGTCCTCTAATTTTAGGTTATCTAAGTTTTTGCTCTCCTCAATGACAGTAATCTTAGGTAAAAACCTTTTAGACATGGATCTAAGGATTTTTCTAACTATCTTATTTGTAGGAATAGTCTCACCTAGGTTAAAGCTGGAATTAATAATATTGTTAATCTCATAAAATTGGTCAAAAGTTTCATCATCTTCCATCTTAGCTGATTCAAACCTATCAGCAAGCTCTTGGAGTCTATTATTTCTAACGGACAATGTGCCCTCATGTACAGTCTAAAAGACGTCTCATGCATCATTGGTTATCTCACACATAGATGTTTTCCTAAATTATATGGAGCAAACAGCAACATGAATGACATTAATAGCCTTATTGTTCTTATTGCTCGCTTCAAACTCATCTCTTGTCCAAGTCAGTTTATCTTTAAGGGAATAGACCCCATCAACGGTGACCATGGGAGGTTTCCACTCATATTCTACTGACATCCACACCATCTCATCTAAGGATTTAAGGAACGCTCTCATGTGAACCTTGCAATGAGGATACTTAGTTCCATTAAAGAAATGAGGACAATTAAATGGTTTGCTTTTATCCATAATTTTAAGGGTCAATGATCGATATCACGCTCTGATGCCAATTGAAAATTCAATTTTGTCCTAAGGTTCTGACCCTATGCGAAATTATTCAACTACTCTAATCTAAGACATGTCAAAGTTAGAGCGACTATGGTACGATTCAATCAATCATCCTTAATCTAAACAGTTATAAAATATTGCAAGATATTAGCAGTAAACAAAATCAACATAAGAATTTTTTTGATGGAGTGGAAAACTTCTACGAGTAAAAAACCACTCTGAGTATAGGTACCACACCAATCTACTATAATAGAAAAAATTTACAGCGATGATATAAGACCTATGGTGACAACTTTACTGACTCGAATATCTCTTGACTGTAATAACTCGAAGAACTCTCTGAGCCCGCATCAAGCGGCCTTCTTCAAAATATTTAAAGGCTCTACGTGAATTCTGATCAACCTTGTGATTTCATAACGCCATAACTATGATTACCAATCTTCCTCCTTTATAACTCTGAAGGCCTAGGAAATTGGGTTAGAGATGGTCAATTGATGATTAATATCACCAAGACAAAGAAGACAAGATAATTAAGAGAGTCTTCAAGGTGAAAATCAAGAAGGAAGAAAAAAGTCTATGAAGGCTCTCTAAATTGTGTTTATTCACTTGGGTAAAGTGGCTATGTGTTTGTTTAAATAGGTATGGTAAATATAGGATTTTCATTGTGTAAAATTGGCTTAAAACGCGTACAAAATAACTCATTTACGCACGAGCGTTCAAACGCGCCTCAAACGCAAATTTTATACCTCCGGGTGTTAGAACGCTCAGACGAACGCAACGTGAACACGGGTCGCAGATTGGTTTTGATGTGCAAATTAAAACGCCTGTAACTTTCTTGTCGTTTAACCAAATCATGCGTTTTTTAAATGTATATAATCTCTTTGAGTATATTTTCCAATGACACCGACCTCATGTCAATCGTCATTCTAAATCTTCTAGAATGTCCAAAAAAAGTGAACATTATTTTGATATCTCCATCTATTAACAATAGAAACTGATCAATGTCGTGACCTAAAGCTTTGCCCAATACTTGCCTTCATGTAGTGGTGTAGTTGAAAATCAAATCCATAAGTTACATGCTACTACAAAAAAATAAAAATAATAAAAATAATAAAAATAATAAAAAATTACCCCCACAACAGACACTTTAACCCTTAACCGAGAAGGTAAACACCATTAAGTCAATTAGTAATTATTTGCAATTACATGTTTACATTAAAATCCCCGTTTGAGTCTATCAAATTTCACGCTTAAGAACAATTTTTATTTATTTATTTAAAAAATAAAGAGTGGATAAAATTTAAATTTATTTTTTTATATGTAATTCTTTTTAAGTTGCCTCTTAAGGGCATCTTAAAAACAGTTATATTTAAACTATAAATTGAAACAAATTGAATGGCTGTTCAAGATATTTTGGGACTTAATTAAAATAATTTGCTGTTAATCGTAAATAAAATAGTGAATATAGATATTTACTTAAAGTTTTACACCCAACAAAATATGCATGTCACAAAAACAAGCACTTTTAGGTATGATTAGAGTGATGATTTAAATTATTGCAATAATAATCATATTAAACACACCATAATGAGGGATTGGCCACTGTTGATCGTTGATTTTGTTGTTGGCAAAAGTCAGTGGTTTAAGCATTGATGTCATTTACCAAAGTCAATGGAGATCAATACATTAATTTCAATTATTATTATTATTTCAAAACAATTGAAAGATAATTTTATTTTTCAAGAGATACAATAAAATCTCTATAAATTAATAATAATGGGACCATAAAATTTTACTTAAAAGAGGTATTAATTAATCGATAAATTAATAATTAATCGATTAAAATAACATTTTTTCGATTCTGCGAATATAAATTTAATTACATCAAAAAATCATTATATGTATATCACTAATATAATGTATCAGATTTCGTGAATTGATTTAGAAAGAAAATTCAGTACTTTTGGAACCAATTACGCAAAATGAAAAACTCATCGCGACAATAACTCTTGACAATTTTTTTGTTGTAATTCGAGAAGATGACACTGTAGCTTTTGAATGCAATAAGAAAAGTTAGAGATAAAATTCACCTAAATTTAAATTTCAAGAAAAAATACACAACAGTAAATTCATAATTTACTAAATTATCCTAGTTACGTTTGTAATTTTAGAGAATTATTAATTTATGATATTGATGGGCCTATAGATTTATATAAGGGTTTTCCTGAAAATTATTATCTTATTAATTTATCAAAATTACCAATTTTATAAACTGGACCAAGTTGAGACTGGAAAAAAAAATTATTTTAGAGAGGTTATTAATTTATGGAGGTTTAACTGTATTTATGAATATTTTTTTTATATTATTAAGATAGTGAAGAACACTTTCTATTTTTTTTCTGATAATATCCGAAATAAATAAATAAAAAAATCTATTTAATTGTTATTTGTAGTAAAAGAGAAACATTTACATGATTAATGTTCATAATTATGGTTGTTAATTAGTCTATGACACTTACTTTTGATTAAAAAAACCACTTGTGACAATAATAGCAATAAGTAGATATATTATTAACAGAGGATCTTTTTTTTAAAAGGTGCCACTATGATTTTTTATGCCTCAGGTTAGACACTAAGCATTGTAGCTTAGCAGTGAAGGCAATTAAATTATCATCTTGCTGGCCAGTAAACATACAAAATATCCCCCCAAAAAAATTGTATCATTTGTTTGTTTTTGTTTTTGAAAGTATAGATATAATTAGAATAAAAATGATATCGATGGCAAATTTTCGTTTCAAGGGTAATTCGGGAAAATCATTCCTCGAATAATCATCCCTCAATTGTGAATTTATTTGATTTGGGGATCAAATACAAACAAGATTAAAAAAATACACAGATAAAACAGAAGATTTAAAGTGATTCGGCGGAATGGATTCAATTTTTTGAGGATAAAAACGCAATCTTTTGTACTAACAAATTTTATTTCGCCACGTGTTTGATAGTGCGAAACTACGTTTAGGATACGCGTAGTGCCATGTATTGTATTAGTAGCAGACCAGCATTTGGCACCGAATATGTCAAGAATTATGCTGGTCAATTTACCAACATAATATATATAAATCAGACCTACTTCCTTTGGTATGTTCTATTTTTCCAATTTATTTTTGAAAAATTATCATATTTCCATCTGAAATTTTATGAAAGTTCACAAAAAAATCCTTTTTTTTAAGTATATTAATTTCTACATGAAGTTTATATAATGTATTAATTGATACACAATTAGGAACTTCGGGTAAAATTAATATATTTCAAAAAAAATAATTTCTTCGGAGAAGCATACTTGAGCAGTTCAATTACACTTTTTTTTTTATAGACTCTCTTATGAACCAAACACTAACTTTTAAGTGTCGGAATGTCTTTGTCTACTGCCAAACAAACGTTAATATTTTTAAACTTAATTTGAAATAAGTGCGTGCATAAAATACTATATTACTAAATTCCTGTATAATAAAAATGTATATATATTGTTGACGGGTGAATTTCGTCTCAGATGTAGTTTCGAGATAACCCTCCTGAGACAATCCTCATTCAATCTTGAATTTGTTTGGTTATGGGGAGACCAAAGGCAAATGTAGTAGAAAGCAGAGAAAACACAAAGATCGACAAGAGAGTTTTAACGTGGTTCGGCGGAGCAAGTCCAGCCTATGTCCACGGGCACAAAATGAGATGTTACTTTTATTACCAAAACCGGCTCGACCGACCTGTTTTCATGGATGGCCTAATGACAACCGCGTTGTTTTGCTCATGGTGTTTTACAAGTAGTGTTCATTTTCTTTTGGTTACCCCTTTTTTTTTCTCTCTTACAAATGAATTTAACTTTTCTTTATATACTCAAGAATTACAACACTGTTCCTCCAACTTTATGACATTTCCTGCGTGGTCTCCGACTGATTGACGAGCTCTCTGCCCCAATATTGTCGTCGCCGAAAGCAAGTCTGCCTCCTGACGGTCTGTCACATCACTCTGTTTTCTCCAATGCCACACGCAACAATAATGATGCCAGCCCGTAAAGAGCTTTTGAATAATGACACGTTTCGGAGGAAAAAATCCAACAACTCTGATCTTTCGTCGGTCTTCAAGAGGTCGGTCAAGTGATATGCCGAGCTTCCCAAACTGATATCATCCTGACCCGAAATATCCGAACTCATCTACCCGTTCCAGAAAGCAAGACAGAACCAAGCCGAGCTTCCGGTCTAATGTGGTCGGCCTCGGCTCTGATGTTGTCGGTCTATAAAGTTCGTGCCATGTTGCTTCCTCTAGTCGGTCATACCGAAAACACTTTACCCGAGCTCCAAGTCGGGTTGAAGAACAACATCTACTCTCTGACCCCCGGTTAGGGATGGCAGCAGGTAGGGTTTGGTGCGGGTTTTCCATTACCAAATATGCACTTGCATATGTGAACAAATTACCAAACCCGCACCATACCCGCTGCAGGTTTTAATTTTCATTACCAAACCCGCACCCGCATATAAAGATAAATTATCAAACCTGCATTGGTACCCAACGAATTTTTTGCGGGTTTTTAAAATATTGAATTCTCTTGTATTCTTAATAATATAATTAAACAGTTTATTTTTAATTGCTAGCATTTATTTTTCATTTGTTTTTCATTTGACATGTACATCATGCAATGTCTATATTTACAGTACATGGATAACAACATGCAAATATTGACCCCTAACTTTTGTTTCATGATATGTATAGCACACGATAATTGTATATGCTTATAAATAGAAATTTGTATGAAAGACTCAGTACCATATGTTTATATTTTCATATAAAAAATTCGATGCCCAACATTTGGGATACGATTACATTATCATAATTTTTTAGATTGCCCTAAAAATGTTAATTAAAAAAATGACTTTTGTGGGTATGCGGGTATGCGGATACCCGCAGCGGATATCCGCATATTTTACTTAAATATCAAACATGCACCGCACCCGCAACGGGTTTTCTTTAAATTACCAAACCCGCTAATATATTTACCAAATTCTACCAATTGCGGGTGAGTTTTTGCGGGTAAAATTGTCATCCCTGCCCCTGGTCCTCCGGATGAGGAGAATTCCCTCTTATGCCTCTGCCGAGCTGTTCAGATACCTTAGTCGCAGAAATCCCCATCAACATATATTACAATTATTGACATAGGAAAATTGAAATTAAGTATCATGCCCTTGTTTGATTTATTACTTGTTTGGTATCGGCGGATTATACATTTTGAGTGAATTAGTGAGAAAATTAAAGGGCTGTTTTTAATTTTTTCAAATGTTTTATACACATTATTAAAACTCATATCCACGGAGCCTGTACAAAATGTTACATCCTGTCAGCTATAAAAACTATACTAAAACAATTTATAATTAATTAATGCTTATAAACTAAGTAGAAACGACTATACTAATCCAAAATTCTTAATCATCATCTATCCCCCCCCCCCCCCCCCAAAATAAAAAAAACCACCGCTATCCACTTTTCAAGGATACAATCGTCAAATTAATTTATTTAGGGTGGTAATTTGGGTTATGATTCGTTTATTCGTTCAATTCGATTCGTTTTAAATTGAATACGGGTTTGAAATAATGGACTCGTTTAATAAATTGGTCAATTTGATTTGATTCGTTTATTAAACAAATCGAATACGAATTTAAACTTATTGATTCGTTTATGATTCGTTTTATTATTTTATTTTACTAATTATTATTATTTTTTAATTAAGATTCGAGAAATTATGATTAATTATCATGAAAAAAATAATGTTATTGATGCTTGATGAGCTATTTTTAGCAAATATATTAATTATGTATTTCATATGTATATATTTATGAAGAATTAATAGAAATAATTTATAGTAATTTATGTTATTAAATAATATGATGACTAAACGAATAAACGAATTGAATATAAATCCATCATATTTTGATTCGATCCGTTTAGGATTCGATACAAATTCGATTCGTCAATTTGTTTTGTCACCCCCAACATAAAACCTCCCAAATCACTTAATTTTGTTTATTAATGAATTATCAAGAAAAAAATGTAATCGCTAAAATACCCTAGTAATTACCCTTTTAATATAATATTTCCAAATTTAACCAAAAAAATGTGCTCAATCAACTATATATATTTGCTAATTAACTTTCTAACAAAGAATGTTTAATTAGTAATTAATTTAAGATACAATTATTTATTTCTCTAATTTTTTTTCCTTCTTTTATAGTCCTCAAATTCTAGTAACAATTATTTGGAATATTCCCCACACAAGTACTTTTGATCTTTAGCTTCACACCATTTGATAATTGATATTATAGTTTCTTCCAATCCATAAAACACATGAGGACCCTATAGATAAATCCAAAGGCGTGGAACCCAAGGAATGGAGCAACTTTTTATACACACATTGGATCCACAACTGTGTATTACTTTCCAATATTATGTTGGTTATATAGATCCTATCTACTACTAATACAACCCTACAACTACAACTCTTGAAATCAAAAGTTCAAATTATATTAATACAGTTAGTTTATTGATCGATAAAATCTGATTTATTTATTTTTTTTAAGAAATTACCGACCAGTAAAATCTAATTATTGTTTTTTTTTCAAATGAATTACCGACCGAATTATGTTTCTTTAGGTAGTTCGATCAGTAATTTTACCGATCAACCTTATTTCGATCGGTAATTTATTATCGACGAGTCAAATACCAATTGAAAAAATTCGATCGGTTTCGATCGATAATCATAATTATCAATCAAACTTTTGAAATTAATGATTGAATATTCGGTCGATAATCTTCGGGTTTCCCTATATTACACAACTACTGTGGACAACCTTAAATTAACCTAAATTTTATAGCTCCATGTCAGTTTCTAAAATAGAGTTATAAGAATTAAAAAAAATATATAAAAATTATATTATACACTTACAAAATTAAAAATTTCTTAAAATTGTGGACTCAAATTTTATGACCCAATTGTGAGCACGATCTCCAGTGCCATACATAATGTAATAAATATTTGTAAATATAAACGTCCCACTTAATAGATAGGACAAAAATATTTGAATAAGTGTGATGTTTCATGTTACAAAAGAATTGTTATTATGATGTTATATAAAATTGTATCCAAACATGCATGACCCATTCAATAATAATTAGGATTATAAAATGGGGGTATCTTGTTGCAAATACGCATGCATGCATCCTTTTTTTTGCACCATTTAAATACTAAAAGGACCCACAAAATGAACCATCATGATCCCATCTTTTATTAACAAAATCATACCATTTTATCTTTATATATACTATCACAATACCAGACATACTATAATAACATCCATTGATTCATTTATTTATTTATTTATTTTTTGAAATCGTTGGAAATCCTACCGCCAAATCACTCTTTTTGGGGCTTAAATGGAATAGATAAAATTTTTCAGACTCTTATAAGAAACACATTCTCTGAATTCGAACCAAATATCTCAATATAAGATCATAAACCCTACACTATCAAGCAACGTCTTTCGGAGACAATAACATCCATTGATGCATATGCATATATTACAATTATCCACAATCCCAAGAATATAAAATTCAACCCAAAAAAAAAAAAAAAAAAGTGAATGGCAAACAAAAGAAAAAAAATATTAAGTCATGTCAAGAGAAATTGTTTGTTTCTCGACCAAAAAAATCTAAAGGGTTTCTTTGTGGTACCCACATCAGATGTACACACACACACACTCACCCTTTATGCTTATAAAAGCACCACCTCTTCTCTTACACACCCTCTCATCATCTCCTTTTCTTATTCTTCTTCTTCTTCTTCTTCTTCTTCACTATCTCTTTCAATTTTCTTTTGTGTTTAATTAAGCTTCCAAGTATAAGCCCTCAACCCTACTCCAAATTCTTTTTGTCCTTTTCTTTTAAGGGAAAAGTGCCCTAGCTAGGTGGTGTCTTATATTCTCAATACAGTAGATACTTAGTGGGGTTGTTGTGTACCCTAAAAGTGACACGTGGCATGATGAAGGAGAGTGGTAGGAAACATGGTGCACCATCACCATGTGCAGCATGCAAGCTTCTAAGGAGGAGGTGTGCCCAAGATTGTGTTTTTGCTCCTTATTTTCCAGCAGATGAGCCCCAGAAATTTGCCAATGTGCATAAGGTTTTTGGTGCTAGCAATGTCAACAAGATGCTACAGGTTCCTTCTTTTTTTTTTTGACTGCATTTTTGCCTTTATTTTATTCTTTTTCTTCTTCTTCACACAATTATAAGGGTTATTAATTCCACCAAACTTGTCCTTTACTTTTCCTTTTCATCTTTTAAGTAACAAATAAATGATTTTTATTTTTTTTTTTTTCAGAAATCAGTTTTTTTAGATCCCCTCCACACTATGAAGAATATTTGAAAATACTAAAATATCATTTGCATATTATATTATGATAGGATAATAAAGTAAAAACACCATTTCATTTTTTTATACTGTCAATATAACCGAAAGAATAAAATAATATAAAATGGAAGAAAGGAAAAAAGTCATATTACTTGACCTGACAAAATTGCATATAGCCAGAAGTTGCCTAGTTATTTTCTATATTTTTTTTCACTCCAATGTTGACATATAGTGCCCCTATTAAAAAAAAAATGGTCCCACTCCCTAATAAGAGAGCTTGATAATTTTATGGGTCAGAAGGTAATTTCACAGAGGTTCTTTGCAAGTAACCTTAAATGGTAATTCAAATGAATGGAAGAGGGATTGCAAATTTGGAGGAGACAAGCTACTATTACTAGGCACTGAGAAGGACATTTTAGACATTTGGAGGCCACTAGAGGAAATGGTATAGCATCAAAATCAAAATCAAAATCAATTATGCAAAAGAAATCTTAATTAACTTTTTACAGTATCGTACTATTATAAAATAAAATAAAAAAAAAAAAAAAAAAAAAGACAAACAATATGTAGATTATTGGTACTTTTTTATTTATTTATTATTTATATCGTCCCAAATAAAAAAATTTCAAATATTGGAAAATGACGCAAACATGACGTCAAATTAAGGGGTAAATTAGTCTCTAAATGAGCAAAGATAATAATATGTGAAATTACAGGAATTGCCAGTGCATCAAAGAGGAGATGCAGTGAGCAGCATGGTGTATGAAGCAAACGCAAGAGTTCGTGACCCAGTATACGGTTGCGTTGGAGCCATATCATCTTTGCAAAATCAAATAGACGTGCTACAGACCCAACTGGCTCTGGCTCAAGCCGAGGTGGTTCACCTACGGGTTCGCCAGACCGCTTCCTTGTCTAGCCACGGGTTCGGCCCCGCTAGTCCAAGTAACAGCGGCTCGCCCTCCTCCAACCTCTTGCCTTCTCAGAGCAAGTCCATTTACGACATCGACATAATGGCCGATCATGCTCATTATGAGCAGTCAATGTGGACTTGTTAGCTAGCTACGTTTCTTGATTTTCAATATTCCTAGCTACTTTTTATTTTATAATTATATATATTTATATATATATATTTATTAATTAATCTTGTTTTTTTTGGTTGGGTTTAGTTTCGTTTTAATTACTGGATCCTTACTATACTTTTTTACGTGGGGTTATGTGTCATTATTATTATAACTGTATTTGTATATGATTTTAACTTTATAATATAATTATAGTGATGAGAGTTATTGTAATCATGTAGTGGGTTTGTGAACTTTGTGGTGTCGATTTTTTTTCTTGTTTAAGTTTCATGGGATGGAATTAATTTATGCTGTGTTGGTGCACCTATTATTAGCATGTCAACCACTGAATCGGATCTGTTTTGATTTCGTTATTATTTTATGTTTCTTTTTAATTGGTAATTATCTTCTTCTTCTTCTTCTTCTTCTTTTTTTTTAAATTGAACGGTTTGAATTTTTTTAACCAAGTAATTAATTAAAATAATATCATAATCGAGTTTCGGCAACTTAATCCCATGTCTCATTTTCACTTTGTTTTTTAAAAAAAAAAAAAATAAACAATCATGAAGAAATGAATATATGGTTGGAAAAATGCTTATGAGTAGGCATTTTGAGGCACAATTTTAAGCATGGTCCACTTCGTGTTAGTGAGTGTTATTGAATGATTCGGATACTCCTCCGTGAGTACTTCGAAATGGTATATTCATATGCTTAAAATGGTGTTTGGGTGAATGAGAAATTGTTGCTCAAAGTTCACCCATTGGTGTTGGAAAATAAAGAGAAAATAACTTATCCCACATGGGAAAGCTATAAGAGAGAAAGTGTCTTTATATATGATTACTCATATGTAGATGAGTAAGAGTTATAAGGATAGAGACTCTTTCTACGTGCGTGCGCAGAGGGGTGGAAATCAAAATCCGATCAGGCCTGACTTCAATCGAAAGGTCCCTCATTAATATAATTAATGGCATACTTATCTTATTTTTTCCTTCTATAAAAGGCATGCCGATTTTTCGTTTTGGATATATATAGTATTTTACAGAACATTTTCGGTTTTAAGAGAAAATATCCATCCTCGGTTTTCATTGTTTGGGAAGAGTTCAAACACTTTGTGGTTCGTTGGGAACGGGTTTTGGTGGTGCCCATACTCGTTCGTTTTCCGTTGTATCCTGGGAAACAATCGTCTCACGTTCTACTGCGCCTTCGGTAGGGGACGAATTTGTTTTAAGGATATTGTTGAAATCAACAAGCCTCGGAAGAAAGAAACAGTGGTTCGGTTCGGTTCACAGTGTTCGGTTCTGGCTCAATTTCATCGGTCAGAGGTTCGGTCAGACGCAGGACATCATACCAGGGGTAGAGATTTAGTCTAATTCGGATTTCCTTGTAACTACCGTGAAACATTTGATAATTCTTGTAATATATATACATATATATCACACACTTAATCAAATTAGGAATCCTAATTAAATAAAAATTTACCAATTTAATCTTAATTAGTACTCTAATTAATTTGGGAATTAGCTCACTAAATTAAAGTCCAATAGATTGAATATTATTTTGGTCCAAAAAATAATTAACTATTAACTAATTAGTTTATTTTGCTTAATTTTAATTAACATTAATTAAAATTATATCTAATTAAATTAAATTTATTCAATATAAATATCAAATATTTATTTAAATAATTAAATCTAATTTTATATTTTGAATTTATTAATCAAATTAATATTTCAAAAAAATTTCGAATTCAATCAGTAAATCTTATTTTGCCAAAATAATCATTTATTAACTTTTAATAAACATTCTCGAATTTATAATATAGACGAGAACTATATTATGCTGCTGTACTAAGTTTATTATCGAATAGCAGTAAAATAATATTAACTATTTAATATTTCTGAAATTACCTACAATCACACAACAAACACAACTCTATATACCCAATAGGGTTGAATTTGTAATGGCCTAAATATGCGAAATTAAAAATCATTGCCGATTTTATGCTACAAAACTTCTAACTTTACCAATTAAGCTTAGGTTAATTTTCTCAATCATAATATATCACCTTAAAGCAAGTTTCTAAACAATAAGCATATTTGAAATAAAACTTAAAATAAGTAAAGAGTTTATGGATATAGAAAATAACACCGAGATTTATAGTGGTTCAGCCAACAAAGTCTATGTCGACTCCCTTAAGCCGCGCTTGAAGATTCCGACTAAGTTGAGACCACAACTTACATCGAGTTTTCTGTGGCTCACCCGCAACCAAGAGTTTTATACACTAGGTACACCTCAAACCTCTTACAATAAGTTTTGTCTACTAGTTTCACTTACAAACCTCTTACAAATTACGAGTGTTTGATAATGAAGATTTTATAATATCACTTGGGCACTCACTAAAGATAAGAAGATTCAAGATGTGAGTTGCTTACTCAAGTATTCTAAGCTCACTACTAATAATATAGAGGTGTAGTGTGTGAGTTTGATGTATAAGAGTGGATGATGATGAAGGTTTAGTAAACTTTATGTTTAAGGTTCAAAGTTTTTTTTGGACAAAAATGAATTTGAGGCTAATTTATAATGAAAGTGAAAGTTGTCCAAGATTTCTATCTCAGGTCGATATACCGGTCTAGCAAAAGAAACGACTATATTACCGTTTGAAAATATAAACGTTACATCGGTTTACTGACCGGTATGGTGGTCGGTATGCCGGTTGGATTACCGGTATAATTATCGGTATGAGATGTGCCAGTTTCTGAGAGCATGTAACAATTTAGCTCACCGATATGGATATCGATTTAAACACTGATATGGATACCGGTATGAACACAGGTATGGTGCATGTCGATTTTCACGAGCATATAAACCTCAGTTAGGCTGGTATGGTAGACCAGTATGGCCTATGCCAGTTTCCTCGAGCATCCAAAACAGAACAGGTCCACCGGTATACCGGTCTCAGTGCCAAAATGAAAGATTTAAAGGTTAAAAGCATTTTGCATATGAATCTAATGCATCTATATGAATGTGCATATATCTTATGATCTTAGAGACTTAAATAACAAACTCACTTTGCAAATAAAATCATACACGATTTCCTTCGTTTATAGCTTATCTTCACATCCATTACTCTTCACCACCAATGTGTTTCGACATCTTTTTATAATGTCTCACTAATGCGCGTCGAAAACTTCTAGTGTTGCGTTATCAAAATTCATCTTGATAATATATTGTTAATAATTTCATCTATATGATATTCCACAGATAATGGGTAATCGCATATCAGCAAGCCATGAACTTTAGTGGATGAATTAAGTGGGTAAACATATGAATCTGTTATAATACATTTCGAGCACATCTTCTCATTCATTCTAATATTTATGTTTCTTATCGAGTCCATGATCATGGTTATGTCAAATCATTCTACGCAACATATCTTAAAACTCAATCTTGTTGATTTGATATCAATAAGATATAACTGTTTTAGAAAAATACTTATATCCACAACTTTGAGTTTGCTTGAAATATCTATAACTTTTATTATCAAAACTATCATATCTCATCTTGAAGCACATATGACTTCGTACGTTAATAATTTTAGGGTCGGAGTGCCAATCCGGATCGTATTTGTGTTCGATTCATAAATACGAGCAATTCTATTTTCCTTAATATTACTTAATTTAATGATAGCACCCGTATCTTTTATACGCTTATTCGATCTAATTGTGAATAAATATCTGATTACGATTAGATCGAAACTGAATCTAGTTCAGTGATACATGTATATTAGACAAAAACCCTAGGATTTAATGTATAGTGCACAATTACAATGTAGTTTGTAATTGACATTGGGAAGCGCACTATTAGTTGTATATCCTTAAATAAAATTCCTGATCAAAATTTACTAACTTGGATCGGTTAGTAAAATCCACTGAGACTAGTACATGTCGTATATCGCGACTTGGTCCGATGGTTTATACTAGCGAACCATGAGTATCGGGAGACTCGTATAGACATTTAAGTATTTATTTGATGAGACACTGAATGACTCACTGAAGATTTCCTAATATATGGTACACCAATATGAATTTTTACGAGTTGAGCGAGCATAGTGGTCATTTGACTTGAGATACCACAGTAGGATATATAAGTTATCCTCCACACTTTGATGGCAGTCACATCAATGATCTATTCATGATCAGACCTCCGCATGTTCGTTGGGTGTGGACTGATTCTCATGATTTCCAGTGCGTATCAAGACATGATCCGTCAGTCCTGTGTACAAAGCATATGCATCCGCACGTGTTTTCGATCTGGTAAATCCATGGCCGTGGTATAACTTCGGAAATCAGTTCCGAGTATTATTTAGAGATCGTAAATTGAAAGTCGATTGTATTATACCGAACGGATTTGACGTTTTCATCTATATCCTAGGTATAATCGGATAGCCTGTGACGGAGAGATTATATGTATGTTATGACCTCGACTTGTATAGTTTAACGAGACTATCTGTGGTCGTCATAATCCATGAGTGGGTAGATTATGGAAATGAAATTGGATTTCGTGACAGATAGACGTAAACTTATAGAGTCCCACAATATGAAGTGTACTCGTTGAGCACTTGGGCAACTCGATATGAATAATACAGATTATTCATAATACTTCACCAGATTAAATGAGATTATTCGGATCGTTTAATCGTTAAACGATAACACATGTAATTAATGGATTTTGTCCGCTAATAATTATTGTGTATTTGTATTTGATACATAATACGATTAGATACACTTAATTATCTGTGAGATGAGATTTTGACACATATCATCTATATATATGTGTGTTTATTAATTCATGTAAATAAAAATACAAATATGGTTTTTATTTAATTGTTAAATAATTAAATAATTCTAACATTAAAATATATTATCCATTTGTCATAGTTAGTATGGCAAATGGTGACATATTATTGGAACATTTGGCATGGCTTTTATTGCACTTTTATTTTTCCAATTATGATTGGCTAAAATAAAGTGAAAATGGAATATTAATTTGATTAAAATTGAAAGGACAATAATGCCCCCCAAACCCCTAAAATTCAGTCTCTTTCTCTTTAAATTAGAAAATTATTTTCTCTTTCTTCAACAACACACCATGACCGACTTTGCCTCTAAAATATGAGTTTCTAAAATGACTTGAAGATTCCATGAATAATCAAAAGAAAAAACTCAAGAAAATAGCTAAGGATTTGGAGGATTAAAGGTAATCTACCATACCTATAAGCTTGGAAATTTAGTTTCTTATTTCTTGAGTTATTAGAAGTGTTCTAGGGTTCCTTAGATTCTGATTTTTTTGGGGGCTTTGTGGTTTTGTGGATGAATTGGAAGAGATAGATGCATGTGTGAAGTGTATTTGGAAGTAATTAGTGTAATTGCTTTCCAAATTCATCAATTGTTATTGGTTGCCATTCTAGAGTTGTTGATCCTCTCTTAGTTAGCCTAGAATTATTTTAGAGTTGTTCATATGTGGTAGGACTCATTTGGTGATGGATTAATTAGTTTAATTTGGTTGAAAATTGGTTTAAAGCATGAATTTTTGGTTATAAGTTTCGGGTGGCCAGTTCAGTCAGAAACGCGTTTTAGGCCATTTTGCGGAAAATCGATTTTCTTAAAAGTTTCACGAGTTTTCAACATTGTTTATATCAATATTTGATATTGAATAAATAGGTTTAGGTGAAATTTGAATAAATTATTCATATTAGATATTGAATAATTTATTCGGTATTTTTGAAAAAGTTTTAAAATATGATTTCGCCCGGACCAGCGCTTCTGCTGCGCCCCATCACCCAAAACCCCAACAAAAATGGTATCAGAGCGGGTTTGATGCTTCATCCATTACATATTCATGCTTAATATTTGATATTTAATCCAATTTTAATATTCGCATATGCTTGTAATCTATATATATTTATTTACTTTTCAATTTTACGTTAACGGAAATTTAATAGTTAAATTGTGTTATGTTTTCTAAGTAGAATTGAAATGTTTAGAAAATGATTTAGATTAAAATTCTGCATTGGATGTAGAGTATAGCTTCCGTAGTAAAATCTCCGCTTTTAAATATGGCTGTAAAGTAACGTGTATTTGATACATGTTTCTTGGTCGTCTTGTCAATACGGTTTATGGGTAACTTTCTATGGCTGCATCCGAGATCATGCCAAAGCAGTGAGGGTATAGTTGATAGCATTTTAACCATGCCGGTTGTATATTGATACTAGACAAATTCAAGTGAAAGTGGAAATCCTGAACGTGCCAAAGCTGCCAGGACTACATCGGTAGTTTGAGTTTGTCATTGATAAGTGTAGTATTAATACGCCTCCCTGTGAACGTGCCAAAGCTGTCACAGTGAGAAACGGTCAGGACCAAAATCAGGAGTCACTGGTAAGTGATTGACAAAGAGTTGTCTACCTAATGAATATACGTAGGCGAGATCGTGCCAAAGTTGGGAGTCGAAATATATTCATCGGATCATACTCTCACTATGGAATTTGATTTAATTATTGAATTCCCGTTGTCCGTTGGAGATTACGGTATTACGTAAAGTAATGGGAGACATTGCTAAGTTAAAAATCCATAACTCTGGCAGTGCGTAATTTTATGGAATTTACTGCTTTATTTTTCCTATTATTCTATACTGATTATTGAATTATGCTTCTAAGCCACTGCATAGTATATTACTTGAATATATAGGTTTTCTGACTTTACTTATGGTTGCGTAGTTCTAGAATAGGTTCTAGAAAGACAGTAGACTTAGATATTGTTAGATTAGTTGAAACCATCGGGAACTGTAGTTCCAATTTTCATGAAAAATCAAGATGGTTTATGACTAAGTTTTTAAGTCACGATTAGGTAATCTAAAAGGATATTTGCTTTAGGATATAATTATCTAGAAATGATTGTTTCTTATGCAGTAAGAATTGACTTGAATGATTCATGTCTCGAGATTCTTGACTGTCATTAAGAAAACCTCTTTAGTATTTGTTTGTCTTATGCTGACGTTTCTTAGATTTAGTGACTTTTAGAAGTCACGTGTGTGACACAGTTTGCTAATCAATTATTTGTAATCGTTGTGAATAATTGAACGCAAATTATAAAGCTCAAGAAAGGAGATGCGTATAGTTGTGTATAGAGAATTTCGATTCTCATAATATGACAACTGTAGGTATTTGATACCGGATCTCCCCTCTAGTTAATTAAAATAATAGTTAATAACTTTTTTGATATTTGATATCAAAACTTGTGACTATTGGATAGGTAATTGTTCTATATAAACAGTTGTTACATATTTTGAAGCGACTAGTAGTGTCATTGATGGAAGATAAACATTAAGAAAATATTTGGTAAAAATAAATAACTTAGAACCGTGCTTTATGAGATTTTATAATAAAAGCATTCGATGCTTATTCTGTATAGTAAATGGTGGTCTAATATGAGTTCACACCACATATCCTTAACCATTTAATGAATATTGTATTCAGGTTGTGATTAAATTTCATTTAACCGATGATTGTCAGTAGACCACTGATTTATTAAACTAATACATTGGATTCATATGGTTTAATGAATTAATAATTGCCTTAGATAGTTTTCTATATTCTGTGACTGATTTGTCATGACTTAGTTGCGAGTTTCAAAGAAAATATATTGAATGTCTTGAATGGTTCGTGAACTTTCAATATGTTTTCTAATGAAAAACATATAGAATATTTTGAATGGTTCAAAGATATTTTATTTGAAGTATTGAAAATTATAAAATTCATTGCGCGTCTTTGAATTATTCGCAGATGTTTGATTTGATCAAACACATGAATTTAAGGTAATTAGTTCTGTAGTTATTTAATGAATGTGATTCTTACTCAGTATTAAACTTCCGCGATTCCATTTTGATGGAATTTTCAGTGGGAGTCATCGAATTTTATATGATTTAATTTGTTGATGTTGAGTGTTGCCAATTTATTTTTAAATATTCTTGAGGTTATGCTCCAATAACACTAATTTATCTCTTTAATTTAGGTTTCATTCGTTCCTACAGTTACATATATGATATGTATAGTAGAAAATTCAAATATTGAAAAGTTTAAGATTTGAAACTTTTTTTTGTATGATTTTTATATAATTGAAAGTACTTGTGTCTCGGAGGTACGAGTGAAATGTTTATCATTTATTCTATTTAATAGAATATTATATTCTAGTTGATAGAATATCTTTTCTACGACCCCGAGTAATAAAATTATTTTATTACTTGGTGTAGGTAAGGTACAGAAGTGGGAGACGTTGTCCGGGCTCGCGGCCCGGTCTGGAGTTCGGAGTAGCCCACAGTGGACTAAATCAGAGAATAAATGGAGTCGCCACCCAGTGTGAACTAGGAAATAATTTAATACCGCATTCACCCATCGCAAGGGAAGACCTCAAACCGTTGGGTTTGGAATGGTCCCTTACTTATGCCAATTGTACTGAAAAGATTTATGCAATAGTATAACTAGGTCTTATGCAACACATGCAAGATAATGTAATCAACACACAAGATTGCACACCCATAAACGTAAATAAAATGAAAAAAAAAAACAAAAGTTTAATTGCATAGATACATTAAACAAAGAAGTGCAAAAGATGTAAATAAATAATAACTGTAGAAGGAGTAATAAAGAAAACAAGCACTCAAACATAAACATGACACGAATGCGCGAATGAAAAATTTGAAACAACAACCAAAATAAAGACAAATAGCGAAGTCAATAGTATGTAAAAGGTAAGTAACATGATGATGAAAGAGATGCGACCGCTGCGACATCTATATAGGACCTCGTATGCCCGATTGAACGTATCTCACATTCAATCAAACGTACTTCGTCCGGCGCGACAAAACATTATGGTAAAGGTAGCCTTTAGGCATTTCCCTCAAATAGAGGACATTTAACTCACATAATTAGCCCTTACGCATCAAGTAACAATACGTGAATAAACAAAGTAATAATATGGGACCTCGTATGCCCAATTGAACATATCTCATGTTCAATCAAACGTACTTCGTCTGGCGCGGTAAAATATTGTGGTAAAGATATCCTTTAGGCATTTCCGTCGAATAGAGGACCTTTAACTCACATCATTTGCCCTTGCGCATCAAGTAAAAATACATGAATAAACAAAGTAATAATATGGGACCTCGTATGCCCAATTGAATATAGTCCACGTTCAATCAAACGTACTTCGTCCGACGTGGCAAAAAATTATGGTAAATGTAGCCTTTAGGCATTTCCATCGAATAGAGGACCTTTAACTCACATAATTAGCCCATGCGCATCAAGTAACAATACATAAACAAAGAGACAATGCTTAGAAAATAAATAACGGAACGATAAACATAGATTTAAATCACAAAATGAAACATGTGCTTGAACGTTTCTCAAGTGGTACGTGGAGTTGTATCCCAAGTACAGACCGCACTACCGTCCATTCGGATTCGGTTACAGAATTTACGTCTGGGTTTCCATCCGATATACCGCAAGAGATAGCACCGACCATTTAACATAACACAATCATTAACTCAATGTATACATGAAATATTATAATGCATGCGATGAAATAACAATAAATAACGGAAGCGATAAATAATAAACTAAGTGCGAAACATTAAAGGAAGATAAATGACTGAAAATAAATGCGGAATAATAAAGCAATGATAAATATAAATTAAATGTGAAACAGAAATAACGATAAATGCGGGAAAAATAAATGGCGGAATACTAAAAGAGAGATGTGATCAATAGTTTGGCTGTTTTTAATGTAGGACTTCGCATGCCCGGTTGAACGTATTCCAAGTCCAACCAAGCATGTCGTGTCCGAGACGAGAAAATAAAAATATAACAAAGGGTGCCGTCATGTCTTCCTTTTAAATCACTTCCCGGGAGTGCGTTACTTCGTCGCCAGAATGGTTAATATTCCGTAACTTTTCTGATTTTCTGGTTCAATATTTTCCTTCTCTATTTCGCTGCTTTCACTGCCGTTTTCTCTATTTTCTTCACTGTTTTTGGTGCTGTTTGGTTGTCATATTTGCTCACTGTTTTAGGGTGATATTTGGACTATTTTGGGGTATTTTTTTGGGACTATTTTTGGTGCAGTTTGTTGTTCGTTGGCAGGCTTATTTGTTGATTCGTTTCGGTCAGTGACTGTGTTTGTCAGTGGACTGAAGTGGTGTGTGCTACGTGAAAGAAGGGCCATGTGCGTGGGTTCATTTTTGTCAGTCGGTGGAGGTGGGTTTACTTGCGTTACCGAGTGTCTAAGTTGCAGTCAGTGAGTGCGTTTTGAGTCTGTTGAGTGCGTGCAACTACTGCGTCAAGGGTTTATTGTTTGTTTTTTTGTGCCAAGTTGTGAAGAGTGTGTGCGTGTGTTTGTCTTATACGAGGGGGCAGTTTGTGAATGTGTGGCTGTCGATTAGTGTGTGCGTGCCATATGGTTTATTGGCTTTTGTTTATGAGAGTCACGGCTTCAGGGTTTCTTATTTTTGCTTATTTGTTTTTCAAAGAGGCGAGAGAGATATATGATAAAGAGAGGTAGAGAGAGGCGATTAGGGTTGTTTTTGTTGTATTACCGTTTGAGAGAGTGTCAAGAGGAGAGTGGGGTACGTGGGCTGCTTTTTTGTATTGTTTGTATGCGTTTATGCTGAGCGAGAGAGAGAGACATGAGGGTTCATGATAGAGAGGGGCGAAGGTTATGGTTTCTGCTAGGGTGAAGTGCCGTGAATTCTTCAGGGAGAGAGCATTAATGTCTCTTTTTATAATGGTGAGCTTAGGGTTTCCTTGTTTGTGCATGGCTTAAAAAATGGAGCAAATCAATCAATTATAGGTGTGTTTAATTTTGGGAAAGAATATTTGTATTTTTGGTGGGGGAATTTCTTTAATTTGGAAGGTGATTTATTTATATATTGGCATGTGTTAAATATGATTTAATGATTTTTTGATTTGGGCTTGGGCGAAATGGGCTTTGGATGGGTGCGAGGGTCTTGGGCCGAGGCTAATATTTTAAAACAGAGATTAATCGAGCGAACCCGAGGCTAAATAGCGAGTTAAATTTGTCAAGGTATTTATTTCTTGAATTTCCCATTCTGACGTCCGTTTCCCGTGACTTCCGCAACTTATCGGGTAGTGCCTATGTACGAGGCTCATCATTGGGCTTTATGTAAAAATGCAGTGTCTACACTTGGTGGTTAATATTGGATGTTGATGATTACAGAAGAGATTTGACTTAGTGAAGTCAAATGTTGGAATGATAAACTGTAATGGAACTACATAATTAATAAGAAGAAAAGACCCTTAGACATCTTCCGTATAAGTTTAATAGGATGTCAGAATCATTTACAAAATATTCGATACTTAATGATTTTATTTTTTTCTTATTGAAGAAAATTATCCTATAAATTATAATGGGAGCGATATTTGATATCGATTTCAGAAATTACCATTGAACCATAGATCTAAGATTGTTCATAGCTTACTACGATCAAGTTTTGAACTTGATTAGGCTTTCTTTATGAATAGTTCATAAAATGTGCAAATTGTTTTGCGCAGCAAAAGCAAAGTGAACTCGATAAAGGTTTGACCTTTATAGTATGACAGTGAGAAAGTTATACTCAGTAGTCTACTGTAGATTCTAAGAAAACCTGTCTCTAGTCACACTAATTGGACAATTAAGGATTTGTTGGTTAATATTGATATTAAACCGTGGTTTTTGGCTAAAGAATACAAAATGGTGTTCTTGAGTGATTTCTTCAAATGAGAGATCTGTTGTGATTTCTTTGTTTGAAGAGTTCATTATATAATGGCCCTAGAGTTTGTATTATACTAAGATCACAGTTTGATATACTAGCTTATGGAGCCTATTGTAGACTCTGATAAGCTTTCTGGAAATTTGTATTCTCTGATTTTGATATGAGTCAGATTGTCAGTAGGGTCAGTGGGAGTGTACAAATTTCTTTTTAGTATTATATATATCCTTAGGTCTTCTTTTCTCCGTGAAAGAATTAGGAGTAGTCTCTGTTATATTTGATATAAAGTTTTATATATGATGTAAAACTAAGATACTTGTGAAAAACTCTCATTAGTCGCGTATTAGATATGATCTAATAAATGACATAATAAGACTATTTGTATGACAATTATTACAATTGTTTGATAGTTAACATGTCTTTTACATATATAGTGTTCATCGTTTGTAAATGATGATTCCTTTGTCGAAAGAGATATTGATTAGAATGTCTAGTCAATATTATGCATCATATGATGATGGCGTAATGAATACTGTATTATGTGCGATTATAGATTTCAATTTAATCGTAATTGGTACGAGTTATTTTGATATGTTGTATACCATATGATGGTTCTAGAAACATGTTCTTTGTGATCTTTGAGATATTAAGAATGAGTTTCTCATACAATAAGAATTTAGTCAGCAACCATAAGGTCAGATTAGTTTTGATTCTAATTATGACATTAGATGGTCTATGTCATATAAAATCAGAAAAATGCAGTGGGAGTGCACAGATGATTCTACTAAACTAGTAGAATCGGTTGCAACTTATGAAGTTTTGACTTATGAAGTTGCAAAATGACCTCAAAGATTAGAAGTTGTCATATTAATGTAGTGTTTGCGATTGTCTTATAGTATTTGGATTTGATCTATAAATACATAGACAAGTCAGTAACAATAGCACAATACTAATATAGCGTCTGAGTCATATTGATGTGGAATTTGGATTCTGCGAATTATGAATGATGTTTGCTAAGGAAAACAGTAAGGTTTGTTGGACAGACTCGATTTGTTAAAGCAGGCTTACTTGTTGTTCCCTACCTCTTGAGTGCTGGTGAGCCCTTGAGAGTAGGGGTGTTCGCGGTGCGGTTCGGGGCGATTTTTTCGTTTTTTACTTCAAACCGCGCGGGTTGGCGGTTTGGGAAATTAAAAAACGAAACCGCAAATTTAAAAAGGAAAAACGCGGCGGTTCGGGTTGGCGGTTTAGCGGTTTGGGCGGTTCGGGTCGGCGGTTTGGATTATAAATTTTTAAAGAAAATTTTGTGTGTTTTCACATTATGATTGAAGAAAAAATTACATAATTTTCATTTATTCATTACATGTTGTTATATGATCATTAAATATCTTAATTTTCATAGTTAAAGAAGAAGAAAAATCTAAAATAAAATTTAATTTGAACGCGGGTCGACGGTTTAGGCGGTTCGGGTCGTGGTTCGAGTCAAAATTTGCGGTTTGTGCGGTTCGCGGTTTGACATGGGTCAAAATCGCACACCGACCCGAAATTTGCGGTTCGATTCGGTGCGGTTCAAAGTCATTTTTAATATTTTTTCAAACCGCGCGGTTCGGTTCGGTTCGGTGCGGTGCGGTGCGGTTCAGTGCGGTTCGCGGTTTGACCCGAAGTTGTGTTCACCCCTACTTGAGAGCAATGAGTATGCAATACATATTAAGATGCGTATAGGATATCATGGATTGGCGCTACATCAAGTGGGAGAAATTGTTAGGGTTAGTGCTCGGAATGTCAATCCGGATCGTATTTATGTCCGATTCATAAATACGAGCAATTCTATTTTCCATAATATTACTTAATTTAATGGTAGCACCCTTGTACTTTATACACTTATTCGATCTAATTGCGATTAGATATCTGATTATGATTAGATCGAAACTGAATCTAGTTAAGTGATATGCGTATATTAGATAAAGACCTTATGATTTACAGTATAGTGCACATTTATAACATAGTTGTAATTGATATTGGGAAGTGCACTATTAGTTGTATATCCTTAAATAAAGTCATAGTCAAGATTTACTAACACAGGTCGGTTAGTAAAATCCACTGAGACCAGTACATGTCGTATATCGTGACTTGGTTCGATGGTTTATCCCAGTGAACCATGAGTCTCGGGAGACTCGTATACACATGTATGTGTTTATTTGATAAGACACTGAACGACTCACTGAAGGTTTCTTAATAGATGGTACACCAACGTCAATAGGAATCTTCTCGAGTTGAGCGAGCATAGTGCTCATTCGACTTGAGATACCACTGTGGATATATGAGTTATCTTCCACACTTTGATAGCAGTCAAGTCAATGATCTATTCACGATCAAACCTCCGCTTGTTCGTTGGGTGTAGACTAATGCTCATGATATCTTGTGCGTATCAAGATAGGATCTGTCAGTCCTGTGTACAGGGCATAGACATCCAGCACGTGTTTACGATCTAGTAAATCTATGGCCGTGGTATAACTTTAGAAATCAGTTCCGAGTATTATTTAGATATCGTAAATTGAAAGTCAACTGTATTATATCGAACAGATTTGACGTTCTGATATATATATATATATATCTAAGGTATAATACGGATGACATGTGACAGAGGGATTATACGTATGTTATGACCTCGACTTGCATAGTTTAGCGAGATTATCCGTGGTCGTCATAATCCATGAGTGGGTGGATTATGGACATGAAATTGGATTTCGTGACGGATAGACCTAAACGTAGAGAGTCCCACAATATGAAGGGTACTCGTTGAGCACTTGGGCAACTCGATATGAATAATACAGATTATTCATAATACTTCACTGGATTAAATGAGTTAATTCAGATCGTTTAATCTTTAAACGATAACACATGTAATTAGGAGATTTTGTCGGCTAATAATTATTGTGTATTTGTATTTGATACATAATACGATTATATACACATTAATTATTTGTCAAATGAGATTTTGAAACATGCCATCTATATATATATATGTGGTGTGTTTATTAATTAATGTAAATAAAAATAAATATATGGTTGTTATTTAATTGTTAAATAATTAAATAATTGTAGCATTAAAATAACTTATCCATTTGTCATAATTAGTATGACAAAAGGTGACATATTATTGGAACATTTCGCATGACTTTTATTTGTCCAATTATGACTGGCTAAAATAAAGTGAAAATGAAATATTAATTTGATTAAAATTAAAAGGACAATAATGCCCCCCAAACCTCTAAAATTCGACCTCTTCCTCTTTAAATTAGAAAATTATTTTATCTTTCTTCAACAACACACCATGACTGACTTTGCCTCTAAAATATGGGTTTCCAAAATGGCTTGAAGATTCCATGAAGAATCAAAATAAAAAACTCAAGAAAATAGCTAAGGATTTGGAGGATTAAAGATAATTTACCATACCCCTCAGCTTGGAAATTTAGTTTCTTATTTCTTGAGTTATTAGAAGTGTTCTAGGGTTCCTAAGATTATGATTTTTTGGGGCTTTTTGGTTTGGTGGATGAATTGGAAGAGATAGATGCATGTGTGAATTGTATTTGGAAGTAATTAGTGTAATTGCTTTCCAAATTCATCAATTGTTGTTGGTTGCCATTCTAGAGTTGTTGATCTACTCTTAGATAGCCTATAATTATTCTAGAATTGTTCATATGTGGTATGAATCATTTGGTGATGGATTAATTAGATTAATCTTGTTGAAAATTGATTTAAAGCTTGAATTTTTGATCATAAGTGTCGGATAGTCCGTTCGGTCAAAAACTCGTTTTAGGTCATTTTACGGAAAATTGATTTTCGTAAAAGTTTCACGAGTTTTCAACATTATTTATGTTAATATTTGATATTGAATAAATAGGTTTATGTGATAAATTATTCATATTAGATATTGAATAATTTATTCAGTATTTTTGAAAATATTTTAAAATATGATTTCACCCGGACCCGCGCTTCCGTTGCGCCCCATCACCCAAAACCCCAACAAATAGTTTAAGGCTATCTAACATTTATTCAAATGACGTGAATAGTCGAATAAGGATATACTAGTGATCCAATAATACTATCGCACAAGTCATCATATGATCTAAGGTAAGAGGATATGACAACACTAATGTATTATTACGAATATCAAAGACCTTAAATAATATTTGAAAGTTCGTGTTTATCCAAGATTCTGACCCTATGCGGAATTAACACAATAAATCAAGATAAGTCATGACTATTGATTTTATGGATTTCTAACAAGCAACCTCAATATTAAATAATTAAAATATAATACAGAATATTCAAAACAATCACACAAAATCAACACAAATATTTTGGTGACGAAGTGGAAAACTCGTGCGAGTAAAAATCACTTCGGGTGTCTCGGCTACCGGCCCCAATCTATTATAAAGAGAAAAATTTGCAGTGATGGTAAAAGATGTATGTTGGCAACTCCACCGACTCTAGTACCTCTAAACTGCAAGAACTCGAAGAACTCCTCGAGCCTTTTGGAGTATCAGAGTGAACCAACTTTACAACTCTGAATACCGGAACTCCGACTACCAATCTTTCTCTTTGAGAACTCTGAAGGTTTAGGAAATTGGGTTTTGATTTGTGTTGGTGATTTAACAAGTTCAATCTCACCACAAAAGCGAAGACAAAGAAAACAATGAAGTCTTCAAGGTGAGAAAAGAATAGGTTGAAAAGCTATAAAGGTTTGCAGCTTTGAGAGAATATATTTTCAACACAAGGGGAAGGTGGATATATGTTCTTTATATATGTAGGATAAAAAGAGAGGCTTCCCAATACCAAATAAGGTTAAAAACGCGTCCAAAATAATTGAGTTCTGCACGGGAGTTTGAACGCCACACGAACGCATGCTCTTTGGAAAGGTTCGTTCAGACACTTACTCTGACGCACCACGAATGTTTGCTCTCTGGAATGTTTCGTTTAACGCTTACTTGAACGCACCACAAACGTTTTCTCTCTGGAATATTTCATTCGAATCCAACAATGAACGTGACAATAACGCCACACGTTCGAACGCTTCAACGAATGCAGCACTAACGAAATTGTTCAGGCTTTGCCAAATATTATTCCAAATGCTCAAAGTTCTTCAAGGCTTATTACAACTCAATTAAACTTTTTTTGTTAGACATTGCTAATAAAAATGGAACTAACAATATTACCATGTGATTTTATGCTTCCATGGTTGTGTTCGATATTTCATTCTACTAATGAAACATATATTATTTGTGTCCTTATAATATGAGACTCATCATCCATTCTATTAACATTAAAAGTCAATATAGGAGACACACAACAATATTACTCTAGTGATATATTATTGTCATTTATAATAATCATATTTTACCAAGAACTTACTTTGAGACTTATCGTATAAATATCATTGACTCTCATAATCACAAACTCCTTTAAATTAACGATATTTATTTGACATGGCGTCTCAGGACATACATATGAAATATTCATATAATAATATGTAGATAACAAATGTATTTTATTAATAAATGATAAACGGTATTACAAATATTATACCTTAAATCATAACTGGTTTTAGAACATACATTCTAACATATACACCATTCAAATCCACAATTTTCTTATGAATTAGAAGCGAAATGGTAACATATTTGTGGTGAGTTGATGTGGCTAAAAGCACTTTCACACACATTGACTTATGAAATTTGGATGCTTAATTTGATTTATTTGAAACAATCAGCCAATCCACTTCTTGAAGAAATAAAGAATTAGGATATTGTTTATTTGAATTGTTGAAGCATGGGATTCTAAAAAAATTCCACCTAAAATCCTCAATCATTTCGCTATATATTTAGACTTTTTTATGAAGAATTTTAGTTGTTTATCCCATGTGATATGGTCGATGAAAATAAGCAAAACACCAATTGGAAAATTATAGCCCATTGCTTTGTCTCCATAAAACAACTTGTTCACATTGGTTTTCTTCATCTATACTCCTCAATTTTTTTAAATAATTAATGACCGTTGGCCAATAATTTCAATTTTTTAATATTATATTATAATTAAGAATATCAAAATATAAAAAAAATATTAAACATGGAGATATCAGGATCGGCTCTATTCATATAGAATCATTTTAATTATATTTCATTATATAAATTTCATATATGGGTTTGTGGTATATATATCTCTCTATATTCCACTCGTGTACAGTTATGAACATTGCAATCACGTCGATGAAATAAAAGGAGGAAATTAGTGGGTCGTTAAGCAATGCAGTCCAAGTACGAATTAGTCTTCTTCTTCTTTCTTTTTCTTTTTTTTTCTTTTTTTTTCCCTCTCAAATAAGTCTTTTCATATGTTTGTAGTAAAAGGTCAATTTTTTGTTTTTTAAACGATATATAATTTTTTGTTTTTATTTTAATAAAATCTAAAGGTAAGTAAAATTTAAATTATTTTTTAAGTCGCTATATCTTTTGGGATTCAGACTCAATCAACATGGTAAAAAAATATATTATTTAAAAACCACCGTCAAAATCGGAAAATTTAATACATACCGGTAATCTTACTAAAAAAAAGCATAAACTAAACGGAAAAACAACTTGAGTTGAGCTTGAGACTGCGTGCAAATGCAACTATAAAAAATGTTGGTATATAAGATGTGCAAATCGTAAAGCTCAGCTAATTTATAGAATTTGATCGAAACAAAAGGCTTGGAGCTTATAAGTTGTAGCAGTGACATCTTGTAAGAGTTTAAATATTATTATTGAGAATTTTATTTACTAACTTAAGCTTTTGAACTTCTCTGTTGAGGCTTCTATTTTCGGAAGGATTTCTCATTTGATTTTAGCCTCTTTCTTTGGTAAATGAATCACTAGTGACTACAAGTTAAAATTCGAGTTCAAGTTCAAATAAATAGGCGTGTTCATAGGGTCGGGTTAACTCGCGACCCGGCCCTACCCAATCTGATTGGATTTCAAAAAATAAAAATTCAAATTTCGTATAAATCAGACTTGACTCGTTTTTCGGATTGAATAACAGGTTTTAGATGCAGCCCGACCCGATTCCAAAAAATAATTTTCATTATTTTCCTTTTTCTTTTAAAGTCTTTACTATTATTTTAGTGTGTTGTTATTTTTTTATCTTGAAATTTTATATGTTTGACAAGTTTGGGAACATAAAATAACTAGTATAATATTTATGTATCAAAATAATTAACAGATTTAAAAAAATTAAAATTTGACCCGACCTAATCCATCCCTACAAGTAAATACCACAAAAAATATCACTTTCTGCTGTGGCCTCCTATCAGCCTCAAAGTACTGGGCTTGTTGCTACTATTTGGGCTTTAGACTCAATGCTCTTTAAGGTACCTTCCATTCGGTCCAATTTGCATACTGCGTACGGCCCATAAATGGGCTTACTATTCTTAATTGGCCCAATATATTTCAATTACTAGGTGCCTTCTTCTTAAATAGTGGGCTACTTGTTGAGCGAATCATTAGCCCAGAAAAACATCAGAGGTACGTAAGCTCTTCTAAGGATACAGCTCTTCTTATTTTTAAAAACCAATGTTTTTAAAATCAGCCGGTTTGACCGATTGAATCGAGAACCTACGTCTGAATAATAATTAAAATTTATATATAAAAAATCGACGAACCGGTCAAACCCGATTTTATTGTGTTTAGCTTTTGAATAGCTACCAATATGAAAATAAATTATGACATTTGAGGGCATGTTTAGGGTTGAATCATAAGTTGTTTTGAAGTGAAATTTGGCTGTAAGTCAGTTCTATTGTTTCTTTAGAACGATTCAACCAGTCGAATTAGTGATCCATTCAATCTTTTTAATCACATGTATGATTTAAAAAAAATCTTTAAAAACATAATCTCTTTCTAATTTTTTCAAGAGACGTTAATTTTATTTTTATTTTTTATAATTATGATCAGGTGATTGATTTTTTTTCATAATTGTCATTTAGGACTTTGTTATTATTTTTATTGTAAAAAAATTACTGTTATATTTTGTATTATTACTATTAGAATAAAGGTTTATTTGGTATAGTTTTTAAAATAGAGTTTTTTCGATAAAGTTTTTAGAAGTATAATTTTAGGTTAAAAAAAATGAAGTGTTTAGTTGTGAATGAAAGATTTTATTAAAAATTATAAAATTATTTTATTGGATAAGTTTTTTTAAATTTTGTTATGAAATAAATAAAATAATATTGTTAAATTAAATAAAGATATTACATATAATTTAACATTTTAATTTTTTTCAAGCTATACTTCTAAAAGCCCAAATTTTAAGCTTTTGTTAATTGAAGTAAAATAATTTTTTAATCATTTAAAACTCTGGTTAAAATATAACCAAACACTATCAAATTTTTGGAAAGAACTTTTGGATTAAAAAATCTATCTTACCTCTATTAGAAGCGCACTAAATGTCTGTTTGGTATGGTTTCTAGTAGAGGTAAAATAACATTTTTAATCCCATACGTTTTTTAAAAAAATTTTAGGTGATATTTTGTTACATTCAAGTAGAGCTTTTGAGAATTAAAAAATTATTTTACCTCTAATAACAAAAGCTCAAAATTTGAGCTTTTAGGAGTAGAGCTTGATTTTATTTTTTAAATTGTTAAATTATTTATAATACCCTTATTTAATTTACTAATATTATTTCATTTGTTTCATTACACAACGTAAAAAACAAACAAAAGCTCTCATTCACAACCCACATTTATTTTTTATTAGTAAAAGCTTTATTTGAAGAAATTTTATTTAAAAAACTATAATAGGTAATTATTAAAAAAATAAAATTAAGATCCTATTCTCACGTACTCAAGAACAAAACACAAGTTAATTTAATTATTTTACAAAATGATTCTTTTACCATTTGCACAGATTATAAAAATGTTTTAGAATTTTATAAAAAAAGCGTGAAAGAAAAATTCCGGAATTATTTTTTATCCTCTATTTTCCTCTCACAGCACTTTCTTTGTGTATTCATTTTTCAATACAAATAACATGCACATGAATGAAGAATCTGAATCTGAATATAGGAAAAGATAATGAGAGTGATTTGATTAATATCAACATCAGAATTAAATAAAATCAAGTCTACAAAGAAAAAAGAGAGAAACGATTACACGTCCTTGACAACAAGATCGCCATTAACAAGCTCTCTGTAAGCAGCAACAGGCCAGCTAAATCCTCTGAACAGCAACCTCGAAGCCAAAGGAACATCAATAATGATCTCTTTCATGGCCGGCTTCTTATCATCGCTAATGGCGATCAAATAGCTTCTGCCAACCCACCCAATCCAGCCAGCAATGTACAAAAACAAAATCCCAGGAGTGATAAACTCACCCCAGTGCCTCTGGTCACCGCTCACAATCAAATGGGGCAACCCATCTGACCCACAAAGCAAGCCGTACTTGCCGTAATTTTCAAATCTCCGTTTTGTTTTTTCCATGGTGGCTTTGATGGCGAGAGCCGGGGCGCTGTCGGGGGCGTAGAGTTTGAGTGAGGATTCGAGCTTTTTGAGCTGCTGTTTCTCTCGCTTCGCGAATTGTTTGGACTCTTTGCATGGAGTGAGGCCGCTGATGTCAGCAACCGCGGGTTGTGGGGCTGATAATATAATTGATGAAACTGCAAGGGCTGCTGAGAAAGCTTGGAGGGGATTGGCAATGGCATTTATATTTTTCTCTTCTTGATGAGAAGCTGAGCATGTGATTATTCGTTTTGATAATTTTGCATGATGCCTCAATTGATGAGAGTTTGATATTGGCTTCAAAAGGGGTTTTGAAATATTTGTTGGAATTGTCAGAGACATTTTCTTTTTCTTTATTTTATTTTTAGGGTTTCTGTGTGTGTGTGTAATGGAGAGAAATAGAAGAAGATATGAAAGGGGAAATAAATTTTGTGAGTGTGGGGAGAAATGGTTTTTAGATTCTGTATTAGTGGTGTGAGGGGTTGGATAAGGTGAGAATAAGTGAAGGAGCTGAGTTGGATGAATGTGATTGGTTGAGATGTTTTTCGGGGTGACTTTGTGATTCTGTGTATTTGTTTGTGGAATAATTTATTTTTATTTTTTTGGGATAAGAGATCTACAATCTGATCTTATATTGGCCAATGTGTTCCTGTGCTTTAAATGTACTTGGCTTTGTTGTCTCAGTGTCTATCAATTGACTTGTAAAATTTTATGGGGTTATTTCAGTGATAACAAAAGTTTCTGCATTCAGTTTTCCCCCTCGAAATGTATTATGGTAATATCACAAATTTACAAATGAGGAAAATGTGCTGTGACCCAAGTGCAAAAACCAAATGCAGTATTCTCACAACAACGAAAAATCCATGCATTAATCAAAGATGTAAGCTAAGATATAATTTTCTTTTTTAAACCCATTTTAAGGTCAATACAAGCAAACAGGTCAAAATCAATCGAAAAATTTATAGTAAATTCACAGAATCACAGTTATGCACTGTGTTCCAGGGGAAAAAAACAACACATCCACTGGAAATATAATGAAAGAGAAGAAGGGTTCTCTTTAAGCCCTCATCCTGTTCAATACATGATCAATTTCTGTCCTTGAGAATTATATAACACCCCAGATACTTAAAAAAAAAAAAAAAAAAAAAAAATCCCTTACTTTTCAGGGCCATGATTACGAAGATCGAAGCACCCTCATTCCTCAACAATGTTTTACAATAAAGACACGTGCCATTAGAGGCAATCGAAAATCAAACTAATTGTGATAAAATCGGTAAAGTTTAAATATTCAAGAGACGAGACTGACCAGTTAAATAATCAGTGTCCAGAACATCATACCCAGTGACGAGACTGACCAGTTAAATAATCAGTGTCCAGAACATCATACCCAGTGGCGAGTAATTTGTGTGACCAAACAAGATAGTGACCTTGTAAAGCCAATTACAGCTACAATTTTTCCCTCACAGATGATTTTCTTGTGCATGCCTTCTGTACTCCCTATCACCATGGCTAGGCCGACTCGACTTGTGTCCCTCTTCTATGTTATCGTGGCTGTAACTTGACTTATACTCGTGACGCTTCTTTCCTTCAGACTGCCTATCCACTGGGCTTCCAGCTTTTCTCTTTCGACTGTTCAACATGGGGGAACCATCATCAACCATTTCCCCTTCTTCGGCATTCTCAGCTTCCAATCCCCTTAACGACTCTACTTTCGTGCTCAAGTGATTCCCATCTCCAGCTTCCCCATGAACCTTACCATGAGCTGAATTCTCGTGTTGTTTTGACCAGATTTGCTTTTGCTCCCGCTTGATTTTCTCATCCTCAACTGGTATTTCAATATCTTCCAGCTCCCTCTCAATAAGATCATCATCGTCCATAAAATCTTTTTTCCTTGTTGGTTCACTGCGAGACTTCCTCCTTTTCTCGCGTATTGCCTTCACCTTATCCTCGTCAATCATCTTAATAGCATCTTTGGGGGACTGACTCACAGGACCTTCCCGGATATCCAGATTTCGACCACCAATGCTGCTAGATTTATGTGATGCACCATCATCTCTCCACTCTCCTGCTTCTGCATTGTTATTCCTTTCTCCAGACCGCCCTTGGTCTTCACCAATTCGCTCCGACCCAGACTTGGATTTATTTGGAACTTCTCTCGTGTTCTCCTTGTGAGACAACTGCTCAGGATGCTGATTATCTTTAGTTTCTGCATCGGCTTTGTGATCAGTAATAACGCTACCCATCTCCCCACTACCATCATCATTACCTTGATTATTTTGGTCTGTTCTTGATGATGCTCCATTGTTTTCAGGATGCAAGTGTTCAGTTACTGAACGAGATGAGGGTTGTTTTGAAGCCTGTTCCTCGGTTGCTGATGGAGTTTTTTGCGGCCGATGACTTGACGCACCACCAGCACTTCCTTCCATTTCACTACCCTGTGATTGGGGCACTCTATTTTGCTCGTAAAGTTCCAGCATTTGATTGCTAACCTCTGCAAGAGGGGAAAACCCATTATGATTTAAATATAATCCACACACAAACAAGTAAAAGAGTAAATGACACAACAGGACAGCCCAATATAACATCCATGGCACATCATTGGGCATATCTATTTGTTGTTAAGATTTTTTGACAAAATCTGATGACTGCATTATCCGTTTAATTAGTCTACTTTACAGATAGAAGTAAGTAACGTTCTTCCCTATGTTCCATCAATTAATTGATAAAGAAAGATAGCTACAATTAGCTGGTAGGGAGACTTTTAACAGTATCTCATGGGCCAGATGCTGTTAGCAAACAACCATACGCATCATTTAGTTCCATGGGGCTGTTTGAGATCTGTCCCATTGAGTCCAACACTGTTTACGATAAAAAAATAGGGGAGGATACCAACCCTCCAATTGGCGTGGGGTGACATCAAATTCTTGCCACCAGACCTTATCACCATCAGATGGAAGCTTCACTTTCAGGAACTTCGCAGCAAGGAAAATGGCACCTGCTGCAATATGATGAGGCTTAAATTGCAGGCAGAGCGAAGTCCTCAGTCTGCAAGCGGCTTTCCAGTGTGTGAAGATGAGAAAGAGGAGAAAGTGATATATTAGAATCTCAAAGAAAACAGCATCCTAAACATACCCATCATTTACAAAGTTCCATGCAACCTGAGCAAGGGCATTTTGTGCAACCTTGAATTTCTTTATTGCTTCAACAAGTGGTTTATAAGGATGATGAACATTCAGGTCAAATCCCAGAGTGGCAAGTACAACCCTCTCACCAAGTAAAATAAGTTCTTTTTGTTGCTCATATACTTCCTGCATGTTAAATGAGTATAACTGAGTAAGACGAGACAAAACAATTAAATAAACTAGAAAAAAAACCAAAAAAATAAGAACCAAATAGATAAATAACTAGCAGGGAGATAATTTACCAATGGAACAGCTGTTGGAGATTAGAAAGTGAATTCTGTGTAAGATTGTAAGAATATCGAATCAAGAGGGATAATATGGGGAGGGTGGACAGCTACCATGGTACGGACAATGTATAGCTTTCTCCCACATTATTAACAAATCCAGGACACCATTAAGTTTTTCTTTATTAAAACAAAAATAGAAAATCCATGCAGACTGCTAAAAGTTACCATCCTCATGGTCATTTTATATTTCAATGAATTAGCGGAGTGGAAATCATGCAGAAAGGGTTTTATGAGAGAGAGAGGGTGGAGAAAGCAACAACAAAGTATGAAGAACACCTTCTGTTGTCTGATCCTCTGGGGTGCAGTGGAGTCCTTTTTGTGTATAATCTCATAAGAAACTATAATAACATCCTTTAGCGGACGAGGAGTCTCTTCAACTTTCCCAGCAAGGAACATACACACAGTAGCAATGGTCTGCAAAATTAACAAAAGAAGTCCAGCACTAAAACAGATTAAAGTTCATATTATCTGCAGCTATTTCTAAAGGGTGGAGATATTTTATCTTAAATCTAGACATCAGCATCTAGTCATTTATTTAAGTCCATCCAGAGTTCTAAAACGCACTAGGCGCTAGGGATGGCAAAAAAGCCCGGGCCCAGGGCCCAGACCGGCCCGCCCGGAATAAAAAGAATCACGGGCCGGGCACTAGAAGTAGAGGCCCTGCTCGGGCTCGGGCCCGATCCGGGCTTAGAACATTAATCCCGGGCCCGGGCTTAAAAAATATAAATTATATATATTTTTATAATAAATTATATATATTTTTATTATAAATTATATATATATATATATTTTTATTATTAAAAAACCGGGCCGGGCTTGATGGGCCGGGCCAGGCTTAACAAAACATTCCCGGGCTCGGGCCGGGCTTATCAAAGCCTGGGCCCGGCCCGGCCCATTGCCGCCCTTACTAGGCGCTAGTCAAGGCCTAGGAAATTAATCGGAAATAGAGAATTTTCATAATTAGGTTTAAGATTTGGTGTGATTTTGACAAATTAATCACAGGAAAATGTAGTTACAACAATGGGTAAGATTAATAGAGGGTCAATTTGATGAAAAACTAACAAAAATTAAAAAAATTGGAGTTTTTTTAAATTAGGGTTAATGCATCAAATTAGAGATTTTTAAAATTGATGAGTTAGAGAGTTAGTTTTATAAAATTATGGTTCGGGTTAGGATTATAGTGTAAAATTCGACCGGAAAACAGCTTCAGTTCGAATTCTGATTCGGTCAACGGTCGTTGACCGACAATTTTTGCGGCCAAAATTTGCCGGAATGGGCAGAAAATGCCGCCCATTCCGGCGAGCGCCTGGCCCCAACGATTTGGGGCCAGGCGCGGCGGCGCGTTTTAGAACAGTGAGTCCAACCAATGGAAAATAATGGTGGATGAATCGACATCATTAAAAACTAAAAGCTTGTTAGATGAAAATCAGAGAAGATTATATATATTTCTGGATGAAAAAACAGTCACATCATATCGAAGAAGACCAAATCATTTGTGTAACTTGACAGGGACGCAAATTTTGGCTTACAAATAAAGTCATATAAACAGAAGGAAAATCTGAAAATGAGCATTAAAAGATTCATCCTCTTCCTTGCAATAAGACTTTTTTCAAACTTGCAAAGTTTGTTTCATATAAAAAAAATCCTTCCAAGCAATGATTAGCTTCTATAAGGCTAACACAGAGACAAATTTCAAACCCAAGCATTCTCTTGGGCTAGTTGGCATCTTCATGGAAAAACAAAATAAAATATCCTTATGCTCCGATGTAGGTTTTGACTTTTGATCACACATTTTTTTACCAAGATTGAATTAAAAATTGCAATTGTGCAGAATATAACACACATTTGCATGCTGCATCACCCATATAATATGAATCTTAAGTTTCATAAAATGTCTAAATACAATAATGACACAGGGAACTGACCTAGAATCACCTCTAAACAAAAACACCCATACACATGCATAGACAGTACATATTAAAAAAAAAATTGAAATATAATAGTTACAGCAATGAAACAATAATCCCATTAAAAAAATACAAATTCCCTGAAGTTGATAGATAAGTTTAAACAACTAGTCTCTTTCTTTCATTTATTAATTTTTTCTTCGGAAAAAAAATCCAGAACCTATCAAACATAAATAGAATGCAGAACAAATAATGACACTTCATAATGAACAATCTATGTACAAGCAGTGTTTAAAAAAGCGGTTGAGGCGGCCGCCTCGCCGCCTCGCGGCGACGGCGCCTCGAGGCGGCTGCCTTATGCGGTTTTTCTGAGGCGCCCGCCTCTCTGCTGGTGAGGCGGCCGCCTCAGGCCGCCTCACGCAAAATCGGGGTGAGGCGGCCGCCTCACCAGCATAGGTTTTTTTTTTAAAAAAAAAATTTCTAAAATGAAACGACGACGTTTTGGGCTTCCAAAACGCTTCGTTCCATTGACCAACTGAGTGGCAGTAGAGCACTTGCACAAAAAAGGAGCAGAGACCAAAATAAGTTAATCTTGTACAAATAATGCAATTTATATAATCAAATTAAAAAATAATACGACTTTATGTTATTTGTTAGGGAAAGGGAAAGCTCCACAATTAGTGGATGAAGACAATACAAGTGAAGGAGGTTCTTTGGATGATGACCCATCTGATGATGACATAGATTTTGACCCAAGCATCATGCCGCTAGACACTAATGATAGCTTATTTAGGAATTAGTTATCAATAATTTTTTGAACATACTATGAATTATGAAGAAAGTAATGTATTTTGGATTACTTATCAATAGTTTTTTGAACATACTATGAATTATGAAGAAATGAATGTATTTTGGATTGTTTTTCCGATTTTCGGATCGAGGCGCCCGCCTCACCGCCTCGAGGAGGTCCGCCTCGCGCCTCAATGGCCGGCCGCCTCGAGGCGCCGCCCCGTATTTTTAAACATTGTGTACAAGGTTCTATATCAAAGAAGAAGAAATTTAGCCACCATAGATCAACAGAACCTTCAGATTACATATATGTAAGCTCCTATTGCTGACCATGCACATGATGCGCAGCAATTAGGTTACAAGCATAATCAAAAAAGAAAATTCCAATTTTTGACACATCTCACTCCTCCCAGAAATCTTCCTCTGAAATAGCACACAAATGGCCCATGTCTTTCCTTCTAACAGTCTATACATATAGAGGGAGGAGAATCCCAAAGTGTATACTAGATGACATCATGACAAACATATAAATGTTTGCTAGGTCTTTTCAACACTTTCCAACAACATGAAAATATTTTCCTAAGTATTAAAAAAGAATTTGAAAAGTGTCCATGACTAAAATACACAATTCCTTTAAAAAAAACTTTTAAGTTTTCATAAAATGGATATCCCAAATTCAGATGCATATTCAAAGCATTGCATGTTCTTACAGCACTATATGATTTAAGCTTCTCACATAGAATTCCACAATCAGCAGAAACAAAAGCACTTATTTACAGAGGCATTATCTAAAACTACAAATGATGCAAGTTCCCAAAAAAATATGGATTTAGATGAGGTAAATGACCAGAGTCGGGTCAGCCATAGGCAGCATAGGCCATTGACCAGGGCCCCCACTTCCTGCTAAAATTTCAGGGCCCCTAATTTGATTATTATTTATTTATTTTTTTCAAAAAAAGAACTATTCCAGTCCATCTCATATATTTAACTAGCTCTCATTATTTCCCTTATAATAACCAAAACCAAAACATGAGGAAAAAAAGACAGAGACATGGGTGCGCGAGAAAGAATTTTTAGGGCACCAAATCTTTTCAAATATTATTATTAATTAATAACTTTGACCTAAACCCCAAAACCGGCCCTATAAATGACTAGTATTGATCAAAATAAGAGTAGAACTCACCCTTCTGTCATTCTTTGCATGTGATTGACGAATGAAGAACCGGTGACAAAAAATTATTGCTGTAGCTATTGTTACCTGGGGTCTGCATAAGAAACTATTTCAGTCAATTATTCTCAAGTCACAATCTAAATATATGGTCATGAATACTTAAGGAAACAAAAATCAATATACTAAGACTAATGAACTCAAATATCTATATGCACATGTTGCAATGCTACCCTCAGTTAGAGGTTGCCACAGGTCCGGTGTGGAACCGGAACCGAACCGAACGGAACGGCTCCGGTTCGGTTCCGGTTCCATTCCAAATTTTTTTTTTAAACTTTTAATAATGATTTTTTTTAAAAAAAAAAAAATTAAAACGGTTCCAACGGTTCTGGTTCGAACCGCTGGAACCGGTTCGGTCAGGGGTGAACCCTAACCGAACCGAAAAATTCCGGTTCCGAACCAGAACCGTGGCCACCTCTACTCTCAGTCCTCACAAGGAAAAATAAAAAGCCAAAGATAATCTGCTTCTTGTATCATTGTCATCATTACCAAAGATGATACAACTTGTGGATTTTGAGACACAATAACTTGCCAGATAACGAACAAAATTAGACAGATGCATGTTTATGGCCTACGCTTTTTTCATCATTATAGGATGGTCTTAAGATAATTTACTGTATAAAATTCTTTGAGCAAGATTCAAGAGTCTGGAATAAAGAGATCTTCAGCGACATCTGAAGTAGGTGACCTTCCAGCTTGCTTAGGTGCAACCGTTCAAGCAATCTCAATAGAGAGGGAGGTCTCTAGTTCCATATAGTATCATGATGTTAAATGAATACCATAACACAACCAGGAGGAGGTAATTTCTTTGAGGCAGAAGTCTTTGGTTTTAGATTTCTCTGATCGACAGAGTCAAGACGTTTCAATGAAAAGCTGCATCCAATGCCAGACTTAGCCTAGCAGGAATCTTCCAACTAGCCCTCCCCCTTAATTTGGTCATTGAATCATTTGGTCGGAAATATGTGGGAAGGTTCATAGCCCTAATAGCTAAAGTGAAAGTGATGTCTTCAGCCCATGGATCCCGGTTTCACCGAGTTCAATTATTTGCATACTCATCAACATCTAACGCTAGGCTACAACTTTGAAACAAATATGCTACTTGAGGTAGCATTTTCAAAGAAAATTTCCATTGGCTGTCTATATATTGATTTAGAAAGAAAGTAATCAAGACAGTATTAAGAAAGTCTAGAAAGTGTAGCACCTTTCAAAAAACTTAACACAAAGGAATCAAGGTGAAATTAGTAAGTATCAGCTAGTTTAACAGTCAAGTTCTTATGGCATCGCACTAGAAACCTGACTCAAATCCTTAACCAGAGTGGCAGACTGCTCTGTTGTGCAGCGTAGATTTAGACTGACAAACAAAGAGGGTTAAAAATAACACAGCATGGATGGATATCCATATTCTAACTGAAGAAGCTCCCAATGTTCTCCAAAGGCTTTGTTCTACAAAAGCAATCATTTGGACACAGAGAGATATCGAATGTAAATTGATTCCGGCAACTAGAATTCTAAATGCACCAAGATCTATACTAACCCTATCATACAATATCACGGAAAGCAACCATTTGAAACAAAAAAAAAAGGATGCTCAATTATGACAAATTTTACCACACAAGATAAAGCAGAGTCAATTGATTTCACCACTCTAGTTGTAGATGATGATAAAATAAGGACAATAAAAGAAATCCAATACTACCCTAAAAAACAGTGCAAAAGATGAAAAGAATATGAAAGTTGGTATCTTTATAAGCATCGCTTACACTTTCAGTCTCATGCCCAAATCCTGCAAAAAAGTACAGTATGATTTGCGCAAATATGCCTCCTTCTTCAAATCAATGCCATCTCCTCTTGATGGAGAACTTTCTTCTATTTCTCTCCTTGAAAAATACCAACGAGCCACTTCCTCTGGCCTGTCTTGAGAATTTCTACTAGATGGCCCACTCTCAGATGTTCCATGATGTGATGAATCCCCAGGTAACAATCCAGCCATATATATCTCTTCCAATGCAATGCAACAATACAGCCCCCAATAAGCGAATGATATGTCAAGAAAAGGTCCTTACTAGTTCATCACCAGTAGAATATTCTGCTCAGAAATGCAAATTACAAGGATTCTCAGCATGGCAAAAGGAGTTACAGCTATAGAGAAGTAGATAAGATTTGAATCCCAGCCCAAAAGAAAATCACTAATAAGCATATTAAATAATTGGGAGGTCATCACCAGTAGAATATTCTGCTCAGAAATGCAAATTAAAAGGATTCTCAGCATCGCAAAAGGAGTTAACGCTATAGAAAAGTAGCTAAGATTTGAATCCCAGGCCAAAAGAAAAGCACTAATAAGCATATTAAATAATTGCTCCCACCATCCACCAGAACACCCAAAACTACACCGTTTAAGTTCGAAACTCACTGATATACGTGCCCTAATTTCCCCTTCATGAGTCGTAACCCTAAAATACATAAATTTATATAATTTATCCATCTTAAATTCACCAACGATTATTAGTACGAAAAAGGTAATACGCCCCTATTGAATTTTGATGATTCAAAATAAATTTACTAAAAAAAAAACTTAAAAAGCACTACTTTGAAGTAAATTTAAAAAAGAACAAATAAATAAAATAAATAAAACCTCGAGTAGAGTTTATTCCACTGGAAATTTCACATCGAAATCCTTGAGAACAAAAAGGCTCGTAAACTGAAACAGATTTATCGGGAAATTTAACCATGATTGTTGTGTAAAACTAAAGGTGAAAAGGAGAAATTTTTGAAGAGGGATAAGAGAGTTGAGAGAGAGAGAGAGAGAATAAAGGAAACGAACCTTTAGCTTGGCGGCGACGATCTTTGAAGACTCTGGGCTTTTTTTCCCCCGGAGAGAGAGAATTGATCGTTTGACAGAGAAAGAAGAGAGAAACCGTAAGCTTAAGCTGCCAGCAATATGATGTTTTAACCTTTTTAAAACGGCGTCGTTTCTTGTCTTCAACTAATTTGTTTTTCTTCAAGGAGAAAAATAAAGCAAGTGGCAGCTTTTTTTTTCCTTTTCCTCATTTTCTGTTAATAATAATAATAATACATAAGAAATCTTTTATATGCATATATATTGAGTTTCAAAAAATATATATATATATATATATAAAGCTGCTGCTGCTTTTTTTTTTTTTTTTTTTTGTTTTTGTTTTTTCCATGGATGTTTAAGATTCATATTTATGTAATTTTTTAAATTCAATTATATTTATTATCATTCGTTCGTTTGGTATTTGGTATTTCACTAATGATTCAAAGTTATAACATTATGGCACTATACTTTCTCAAAATTACATGGATTGCTCTGAGTTTAGAAATTAACTCAACAAGCGTAAATGTAAAAATAAAAAAAAATAACTGAAACCACGAAACACATTTATTTCAAAAACACTCGTTCTTAAACAATTTGGAAGCCATGTCTAAAGGATAGTGTACATCAAAATGGCTCATCATTATATGCTGCTATCTCTTATTAATTAGGTAATGATCATAACTAAATTACATAATACACAGCAAGGCAACAAGTGAGCTTCAAATTGCCAAAATTCTTCTCCAACCAGAAGGTACAGAACCAAGTCAAACATATGCAAACTCTTGTCTTTTAACTTTCAATACACAGTTTAACCACCTCATCTAGTCACAAGCCAACCCGGTTTGATTAAGACATCTTTCTTGAAGTCGCGACCAGTGACAGAAGTGGATTCACCTTGTCGACGATAACACTGCACAAAGAACAAACGAGCAACATTTTTCATGAACGGAAATGTGCGTCTACCTTGCAACTAAGGAAGCATTAAAAATTGGCTTTTCAGGCATTAGTTGCCTGAGGTGACTTGATGAGATATTGGAAGTGGCAAAACTTATGTTAAGGATCTTTTGACTACTGAGATAATCTACCTCTGTAGGACCATGCACTATTTGTTTCCATGAAGACAAAAGGCAATGAATAATATTTGAATCCCAAAGCTATTTGTGTTTCAAATGATAAATGTTACTCCAAAAGGTATTTCTTTACTTCAGTCCCTTGAGCAGATTCACAACCTTATTTCTGATGCAAATTTTAAAAGAACGAGAACTTAGAAGAGGAGGACAAATAAAACAGTAACAGCAAACCTTATAACAGACGATAGTATCATCAGGGTACATAGCAAATAGTTTTGTTCCAAGGCGGGCATGACAGGAATCACAGAGACTCTCGTCATTTATTTGCACATGTCGTGATCTTTCCTCCAATCTTGCCAGCCTTGCATCGATATCTACAGCTCGGGATAGATTATGCACTATCTGGAAAAGGTAATCAAATTGTCATTCCATTGAGGCAAGCAGGGAAAGGTCAAAAAAGAATATGGTCATACTGTTGATAACAATTAAAAGCTATATGCCACTAAAACGTATTAAAACCCAAGACATATCAGTAAGTATTTTGATAGACCATCTTGAGCACCATGGTTTACCCAGAAAGGAGAGTAAAAAATATATCCACGAAAATTAAGGTAAATGTCTACATGAGACATGTATATTGAAAGGGATAACATAAAAATAATAATACAGTAATAGGGTCCAAAGAAAAAAGGCAAATCTCAAAGGGGAGTTTCTTTTATTATTATTATTTTTTTTGAGAGGAGAATAGAAGATTGATCCAGAAGGAAGTTACTGGAGAAGCCTTTTCACATTGTAAGCTGAGAAAGGCTTACTTGTCCTTGACGATGATGGTGAAGTCGAGCCCTTAACATTCTCAGGATTGTATCTGACGCAAGTTGAAGGGGCATATCGGGGGACAATGTCTGCAACATAATATCTCAGATAACTCAGCAAGAATATTAGAGGAAACAGAAGTATAATAAAGAAGTAATCCCACATCCCTCCATGATACAATGATCCTGACAGTCAAAGTTAGAATCTAGAATTTCTATCCGTTGGTAGGATAATCTCGTAAAGTCATAATATTTATTTGTTTATTTATTTATCACTCTCCCTATGCTCCCCATGGCAAGGATTAAGTCATAATAAAATGCAGCACAAATGAAAAGATTGTTATCTTTTCAACCGCCGTATTCAATTCCTTCCATTTTTTCCCAATAGAAAGTATTGTTATGCTTCTGGACAAGGTTTGCTAGAAGAGAAATCTCTCTTATATTATAACGAAATACTATATTATACAAGCCTTGTCTACGACCGAAGACAGGTATAAGTTTCACAAAATCAGAATATACATAATATTTAAACTTAATAGCATTAGAATGGGATGCGAGTTTTGATATACCTCTAAAACTTGCAAGGGATCCAACGACTCTCCATGATTGTGTAAAAGGCGAACAGCAGCCTTGAACATAGGCTCTTTATCATCTTGTGGATCTAAATACATATCAAGTAACCTGAGGCAATAATACCATATCAAGTCAAAGCAATAAGGCAAAAAGTATATTAAATAAGCATCACAGTTACAGTAATGACAGAAAGGAGGAAAAGGAAAAGGAAAAAGAAAATACAAGTAAAAAGCAAAGAAGTAAAAAAGAAATAAAAGATACTAACTGCATATAGGCATCTGGTCTTCCAATCTCAGCACAATACTGTTCTGCAGCTTCACTGTCCTCCAACTTCCTGAGAAGCCATGGCACACCATTAGTAAATATAAATAAAGTGGTTTTTCATCTATATCACAATACATAGTTCAAGGTAAGAAATTGCTTATATACACATGAATGTATGGACATCATATTAGGAAAGCAGCTTCTAACCCAAGACAGGTCAAGAATAAAGTAAAATAATAAGATAATAAAGACCAACAAGAATAGTTTTTGAGAACAATAAAAATAATACTTAATAGATTAAACAGTGAGAATAACAAATAGTGCTTAATATTAACTTTTTGTACCACATCATGAATTATATCTAATTGTGCACTTTGCACATGACTAATAAAACTGTTAACTCTAGCTTTAGCAGTTTCAGATGCTATTCTACATGCTGGTTATATTCTACATGCTGGTTATCTACCATTAACATGATAAAAAAGTCAAAAATCTTACAAGGCCAAAATTTGGAGGACCAACGTCTCTTGTCCTAATTTTCTATACAGAATAGCCTGTCAAATAAAACCAATAATAACATCAGTAGTAGTAAAGCAGAATGCAAGAAATATCATATTGACAAAACAGTCATTGATGGGAAAGGAGGTAAATAACACTTCCAGTTGCCCTCAAGAACAAGTAAATGAACAATGTAACCAGCCTAGAAATCTAAAATAAGCACTAACCTTGTAGAAGTAATAATAATGATTTTTATGGTGTTTTGCAATTGTTTGGTTTATTTAGTTGGAAGGAATAGGAAAATATTTATGAGGCTAGGGAGGAGGATGATGAATTTTTATGGGACAAGGCTCATTTTCCTGCTCCCTCTGGGTGTCAGTCTCAATTGAATTCAAGGATATTCCTTTGTATGTATGTTTTTAAAGAAAAAACGGAAAGGGGTTGTTAGATGAGTGGTATTCTCTTTTGTTTTTCTATCCGAATTGATTTTCTTCTGAAAAAAATTTCTTATTTCTTATCAAAAAACAATAATAGTGATAATAATTGACCAGACCTTTTCCAACCATAACTCTGATCCTTCAATTAAGTCAAGGACCTCTTCAGGATCATATAAGTCTGAAGACTCTAAAAATATCTGCAGTCTTTCTCGTACAGGACTTTGAAAGATTGAGTTCCTCCCACAATCAGAACTTGTTTCTTCCATCCCACCACCAAAGGTTTTTGATCTACTTTCTTCTTCAAATGTTTCAATCGCCGACTTTGCAAGTGAGAGAGCATATAAGGTATGGAATTGTGTGTCATCAGAGTCTTGATCTTCAATCAACCACTGCAGATACCTGCACATGCGAGAAAGCTTAGTACTAGATCGACATTGCAAAGGCCACATCAAATACAGCAGAAAAACTGTCTGAGGAGCTCCCATTAAACAAAGATTTTGCTGGTTGGTACAATAAGAGATTGAGACAAAAATTTCAAGGTAAGGTTCATAAAGAGTAGTTTTGAGAATACCCCAATATATAATGCATGTAACAAGAAGCTAGAAAGACCTCTACCAAACGTTTCACTGACGAAACAAGATTGAAGATCAAAGTACAATTCTTGAGGAAATAACATGAACCAGTTTGTCAGCCACTAGTGATCCTCAAATGGAGGAGTTTGAGTAACCTATGTTATCTCAGCTTGGGTTCACCTGCATATGCCACCTACAGATCATCATATGGATATATCTGATTCAGTTAATAGCTTTTGGTCAAACCCAGCCAACTCTAGGTAAGCCCCAGCTCAATAAAATCCTTGTTTCTTAATATCCTTGTTTTTTTTCCTCAAAAAAAAAAAAGTAAGGTTACCACTTGCCTAACAGCTTAGGTTGTTATTTAATGGATCAAGAATAGTATTCAAGCTCTAACATTTCACAATAGACGAGGCCGTACAAAGTTGTAATTTTTCATCCAACTGCCCCCCAAGTAGCCTGATCTGTCGGTCTAGGAGTAAGGAAGCTGAAGCAGCAAATTAGGCACTTAAATCAAACAATGCCAAATGAGTGAATCAGATCTGATTGAAATTCAGTGAGTTTAGACAGATACTGCAGTGATCTAAGTAATTCTATGAACTACACACAAACATGTTATATTATCTTTTGTCAAATAATATAAAGAAAAAAAGTTCATAACTTCAGTAGAGTACGGTAATGTGCAGCAATATTGCATGAAATTGGAATGTGGTACCTTTGGAGAATTTCGACCTTTTTTGAATCAATTGCTGCAATCACTTTATCTGCAGAAAGAAGCTAACGAATAAATAGGCGAGCATCATATGAGAGTAATATACAGGAAAAAAAAAATCCGCAAACAACATAGTAGATGCAAGCTGCAGAATTCAGGCAAACAAGCTACATAATTTAGGCAAAAAATCTCACACAAATAGCATAAGCTCCATGTTAATCCAAATTGACATTGTAAAATCACATCTTCAGCTTTGAAAATTGGTAACTTACTTTTATAAGTGCCAAGCCCTGTGACTGAAATTACTGGTTTGGTAAAAGTTTATCTAGGTAATCCCTGTTTTTGGTTGGGATCGCTAATTAATAATATGATCAAATTTCAAATCAAAATTGGCAGTTATCCAAGTTATGCATTCTTTTTCAAGTCTGACATTATATATTGACATAATATCTTTTAAAGTCACTAAACCACTATGACTAAAACTAAATATTCTGCGAGACAAGCATGCTTAACAGAGTCACAATCCATGAGAACTGAACCCAAAAACAACCCCCGCTGTCACAAACTTAAGAGAAACTACAAGCGAAATTCAATAGAAACAAGCATTCTATAAGGCATGGAGCGTACCTGGTGAAAGCTGATTCACTCTTATCTCCGATGTCAAAACTTTAACTGCCAGTACCGGATTTATATCTGCAACCTAGTAAGATATCACAAATGTATTTATTAAATAAACAAAACAGTAAAATCTACTCGCTGTGTCTCATCTAATGTCTACTTTCCCAGTTCCCACTTTTAGGTACTACCTCCAAATCTTTCTCCTAGTAGAAAAGTCAGAGCGCATATTAGCTATAAACATTGCATTTTTTTAATCCTCTTTTGTAAGTTTTCAACTCAAATGCATTCAGAGTGCTTGCAAAAGCAATAAAGATAAGTTCCCATTAAAAGCGGGAATTGCAAAGATAGACCAGAAAACAGGGATAGAGCGAGGAATACCATAAAGATTCTATTTAAAACAGAATTCTGCTAAAAATGGCACATACCCATCCGAGATGTTGCAAAATTAAATCCTCATCAGATGACTCTTCAAGAATCTTTGAAGCCTCAGTTGCAGCGATCTCCCTGCCAGATATAACATCTGCACTGCCATCAGGCAAGTCAATCTCCGCAGCAGGGTCTTTCCACAGGCCAGACGAATAGTTTCTGGCTAACACGCGCCAGATAGCAAGAGCCTTTGAGCTCATCCCTTTACTTGCATACAGGAAGGCAAGCGCTCGAAGATGCCCAGAGTCGTCTAATAATGTTTCCAACTCCTCCTGCACCGCCCATGCAAGTTCTACTGTCATCCTTCAAGCAAGCCCCTGAAAACGGCCTCTCTGTTTTCAATGCATTGGAATACTAAGATTCCATATTTCCACTATTAACAGTGCTTTGATTTGAGGCCTATACAACTAATTTATGCTGACTAAGGGTACAAAGTTTTCAAATCCAAAATGCTTCCAACTGTCGATACCAATGAATATCCACTTTCTAGTTAATATATCACAGGACTGTCATTTAGTGAACACTTCTCTATTAAATGCATCCCATCATTATCTTTTTTTATAGGAAACAGAAACTTTTACAGAATATATAAACGAGGAAAGAATTACAGAAGTGAACTAGTAAAGGTCCACAAACTAAAATCTTCCCTACAGTGTAGAACTCCAAAAACTATACAAAACTCCGTATATAGTAAACCTTGAAAGAGGTAGGAAAAATCCAACCACCAAAATTTACCGAAGACTGCAACTCATCATTATCAAGCAGTTAAACTGCCAAGCATAGTCTTAAGACTCCAACTTGAGAGCAGAATTCAGTTAATTTTGCCGAACTAAATGTTCTTCCAATTTTTTTTACTAACCAAAGACCTAAGCATTACTCAAAATACAGCCCATGGAATCTAGAGGCTTAATGGAAACTATAGATCAAGCACTAAATCAGTATTAGCTGCTTATGACTTGTACTTTGCAGCTTATTCGCATAAAGCATGAACTACTTGGTTATCGTTCCACAATGTTTTCTTATTTGACTACCTCATTTTTCAAAAAAAAAAAATTATTATTCCGACAATGTTAGTTAATTTTTTTTGTGTTCATCTATCAGCCATTAATGATATTGATTAATCACTCTCATAGGTTGACCTGAGGCCAAGGCATGAAAGATTGTCATAAAACCATAAATACAAAAGGATAAACATATGACTATTAGCTCAAATAAGCAAAGATGAAAGTGGTACATACCACGATACAACTATTTTCAGAAGATGCTAACTTCTCCATATCATGCACACGGTTTAAGGCTCTATAAAGATACATTAAAAGTGTGTCAACCCCCTCCTTCACCAAAATGGTTAACTCTTTCTCGCGAGAAACCTCTAGATACCTGTAAAAAATAGAGAAAGAGAGAAAGCGGTACTTAGGTTGATGTAGTCACAAGCACCCACCACAGAAGTACTGCTTAGAACAATAAAGTACAATTGCTAAAACATGGGATCACTTCATCCAAAATTATGCTGCACTGCCAAATTTGTGGATACCTGGTGATGTTTCTGATAGCTAGCTCCAGCAACTCAGCTCTACTTGGAGGATTTGATAGAAAATCATTGTCTACTGCAGTTTCTACACCTGCTTTTCTGAGGAAAATGGCTCTTTGGATAGCCATCAGCCCATTATCTACAACATCCTCAAGAGGTGCAGGAGGTGGATGCAAACCCCAATAGCGGTTTCTAGGAACCTGCAATGATGGGCCCTGAGTTACATGACTGTAAATTTTCTGAAACGCTACACCAAACAGTTTAACATATAAAGCAAGAGCAAGTGCATAGAGAGAGTGGTGATGCACGATCAAAAAGCCACAAGGAACTTGTTCTATTCTATTATAGGATATGCATTCCAGAGTGAAGTGCTGGACCCAAAATAAAAACAACGAAAAATCTTTGTTCACTTTTCAGAATATGACAACATTGAAATATTTTTGTTAGACTTGGATGGGTAGCTGACTCTGAGCAACTCAGTTACTTTGGAGACATTAATTTTGGCAGGAACTACAAATCTAAAAACTAAAAGCCGGTAAGACTTGTCCAGATTTTCATTTCTCCTACTAAAAACACAGCTCGTAGTAAACCTGTCCAAGTCAAGTGGCATGATGTTAATACAACAATATGATAATACATTTACCAAATCCATATGGACCACTAGTAAATACGAGAGGAACAATGACAAGCACAGGCATACAAAAACATACCAGCAGTGACCAGCGATTAGGGTCTCGCATTATAAAAGGAAATACTTCAGAAGGCTGCATTGCTTCTGACTGCAGAAAGTGATCTACTGCTTCCTCAAAATGTAAATCAAATAGTAAGAGGAACCCCACTTGAGCATGAATAAAGGAAAGCATTTCCTTTTCCATTTCACCTTCACACTCAAGCTCTTCTGCCAAGGATATGGCTTCCTTGAAGTCCTTCTTTCTCAACAAATCTTTGATTTGTTCTTCAGAAGGTACTTTCCGGTAGCAAATAACCTGAAAATATTCAATATGAAACCAAAAATGATATAACTCGATTATCAAACTTATTAGTGGTACACAGGCATAGCAGAAATGATATTACTCGAGCTTTCGCTATGTGTCTAATACCAACATACCTTTGTGGGTGTTGCCACAACAAGAAGTTTCCCACCCCTGCATTCCTCGTCTGCAGCAATACACTGCCCACCTCCTTCCCCACCAAAAGTAACAACTTGAACACAACTACCCGATTTCTTATGATACAACTCCATCTTCCCATCCCTCAGAACCACAACATACATTGATAATTCCCCAACAGAATCCGGACTCTTCCTAAACACCAAGCTCCCACCAACTGGCTGGCCCTGCACATCAACAACAACCCCCACATTGTCCACCAACAACAACACCTTCTGCTCTTTCGACAACAATTTAAGCATTGGCGGGCATGATACATCCGGTAATGTAAAGATCACACCACTTTGACCCGAAACACAAGAAAACAAACTATACCCATTAACAGTACCGACAATTATAGAATCATTAAGCCACACCATAGTCTTAACTCCATCAATACACTGAATCTCTTTCAAAATTGCAAACGACCCATTAACAAGCTCAATCAAAACTAACCTTTTCCCAATAATAACAGCAAAAACATTATCGCCTCGACGGTGTTGATCCTCTTCTTTAACTTTAACTCCATTTGCCTTTATCCCACTACCGAATTTCTGCAACAAACGCTGACCAGTACTCGTACTGGAATCAGCTAAACTATTAGCAGAATTAATTTCCAATAAGTTAGTACACTCCGAATCACTAGTTCTTATTCTCTTAGCAATCAAACTAATCCCTTTCAAGAAACTAAGTTTCTTCACAGGCAGCGTCAAAAGAGAATCACTTAAAAACAAACACTGATCACAAAATAGCAAAACCTTGCCAACATCATTCAGCACAAATATTGACTCCACAGGGAAGTCAGCCACTAAAACGGTTTTCAAAAATGAAACGTTTGGCTGAGCCGGTGTCGTTTTGGGGACACCGACATTAGAGGCGGCGGTTGGGTCTAAAGAGAGGAGAATGAGGGATCCAGATTGAGTGCCGATGTAAATTAGGGTTTGGGAATCGGAGAGTGGGGAAATTGAAAGAGATCGGATTGGCGAAGAGCGTGAGTAGTGAGAGACATCGAATTGAGATAGTGGTTCCACCACGGACCGAGATTTGGATTCGGATGACATAGCCATCGAAGCTAACAAATGGATTAGCCTTAGGGATTCGAACACAACGCCATTGAATTTTGATTTACACGGAGGATGAGATTCTTCTTCTGCTTCGTATACCTACCAGTAAACGTGAGATTAGCTGGCTTGCGTTACAAACAAGGCTGGACGATTTTGCAACGATTATAATTTCCAGAAGTTAAATTGTCAATACTATTTTTTATGCCCCGGTTCCCGGTACAAAAATGTTTTTACAGTTCTACCTATATATATGTACAGGAAAACATTTCCAAAGAATATTCCGATACCGCAAGTGATTGGGTTTAAATTTAAAATGGTGTTTTCGAAAACGAAAACGATGTTTGTTTTTTAATTTAAAAAATGAAAACTGAAGAAGGTGTTTGAGGGAACATTTGAGATGCCGAAGGAAAAATTTCTCAGTATTGAATTTTTTTCCAGTGAGTATAAAGTATGAACATCATTTTTACAACCTCTAAAACTAAAGAGATACTGAGATTTTTTTTTCTTTTATCATCCACACAACGATAATGAAATACATAATTTGTCTCTTAGTTACTGATTAATATAATTATAGAACTAGTATATTAATAATCAATAATAAAAGAAATTGACATAATTATTGTTAATAAGTCGCACATCCAGTTGCATCATAATTATGATAAATAAAGCCGCACACATACGCTTTAGCTTTATTGTTTTTGGTATTAAAAACTGAATTATATCATATCCAACGTTCGAAAATTCGCATATAAATCAAAACTACAAGAAGTTGCGAAATGAAATTCGTTGACACATGATTTAGGTAAAGGTTTTAGTTATACATTTTTGGTCAAATTTCAAGTAGGAACACTTTTCCCGTTCTCAGCAATCATGTACAGTTGTGAAACAGAGTAAAAATGAAAAAATCAAATTTAGAAAATCTCTAGATTGTACTCCGCATAAACTTTTCCTCCGTTAATTATTTGGCAAAATCAATCTTAGCTGATACACAGATTGTTATCATTATTTCTATGGTTTCATATACACAGATGAGTACACGGCATAGAATTAAAAAAAAAAAAAAAAAAAAAAAAATTATTCATGTCTGCAATGCCAAGAGCCTTCCACTAAATGAGGAGGAAGAGATGACCACCAAAAAATATGTGAAAGTTGAAATAAATCGAACTAAAAATGTAGAAAACTATAGAAATTAATAATTGTAAAATATCGTGTTGCACCTTTGGAAAAAAAGGGTGAGAACAGTTTGTTGTTACGCGAGAGTTGCCCTCTTGCCTTTCGCATCTCTTGACTGAAAATAAAAATTGTTGTTAATTTTTTGCCAATAAGGGGCAATCTAAGGGATGATCATGCACGTTTGCGAAAAATAAACACACCCTTTTGGGAGCAGAAAGAGAGAGATGTATACCTGAGCAGCAATGGATTTCTTTGAATCAAGAAACTGGCTGTAAATGCCATAGAGTCTCTGCTTCTCAGCTGCTGAAACCGATGGTCTTGCCTCGGAAGCAATAGACTTCAGAAGGGTATCGGTTATGACTGGCATTTTTACAGGCTCACTGCTATCGGTGTTATTTAAAATTTCATGAACAGCTGCAAGCTGTGCATCTGAGAGAAGTGCTTGGAGATCAGCTCCACTAAATCCTTCTGTCACATGAGCTACAGCTTCTAAATCGACATCATCAGCCAATGGTAGCTGCGTTCATTACAAAGCAAGAATAAATATCTCAATTGACGATGACCTGAGACTAAGAAACATCACACAAGAAGAAGAGCCTAAGAGGTATTAAAGTTGATACATTTGTAGTTCTTACAATCTAGACGAGCTATAAAAGGAATAAGGAAACAATGGAATAACCTCTTCTCAGTAACTTATCTAGGAATAACGTTGTTCAGTAAAAAAAGTGATTTTCCAATCCCGATTATTACAGGCTGAATTATATAACCATAGAGCTGCCTAAACTTCAACCCAATCAGAATTATACTCTTCCTTAAAATCAAGAGAAACAAGCTTTAATTCTTTTAGACTACGCACCCACAAGAAGTCAAGAAGAAATATGCTATCAAGATTCTATCACAGAATACATAAGAAGGCGAGGAAAATGGACAGCTCAACAAAAGATAGAAATAGCAAATAAATAAATGTACATGGAAAAGAAGGTATCACAAACCTTTCTGGAAAGAACTTTAAGAATATCCAACCTCTCGCGTGGAGATGGAAAATCACAGAAAAGAAGGCGATCGAGCCTGCCAGGTCTCAACAGAGCAGCATCCAGAAGATCTGGTCTACTGCTTGATTAGGAAACCCAAAGTCAGCGTTCCACCACAGAGATGTGGGTAATGTAAATAAATTCTATATGAAGAACCAGAGATTATAGGAAGTAATTGTTAATATTAAGCAACGAGTTGACCTCAAAGCTGTACCAGAGAACAGTTGGCAGCTTACTTTGATGTGAATCTACACGTGTATTTAATTAAATTGCAGAAAAGTACAACTTCGTAGTGAAAATAAATCTGACCTTGTTGCAGCAAACACAAATACACCAGTCAAAACTTCAACACCATCTAATTCAGTCAGAAACTGTTGGAATCAAGGCAGGTGGATATTAGAAAATCAACAAGGAAGTGGATATCAGATGGGAGAAGCTCTGCCTCTCAAAAAAAAGAAGAAGAAGAAGAAGAAACCTGATTAACAACACGATCGGTCACTCCAGTATTGTCATGCCCTCGCCTCGGGGCAATAGAATCAAATTCATCGAAAAAGAGGAGGCAAGGCGCTGCAGCAGTTGCTTTAGAGAATATATCTCGAACCTGAAACCAAACATAAGTATATGGATTGCGACAAATTATACAAGTCAAAGACCTTATTGGCAGATAAATGCCATTGAAATAGAAGCAAAAAAAAACATCTATGATTTTCATCGAATATAGCCAAAAAAAAAGGTTAGATGCCTCCTTACAGCTTGCTCAGAAGCACCGATGTATTTGTTCAAGAGCTCAGGCCCTTTAATTGATATAAATCGTAATGAACAAGCAGCAGCAGCAGCACCAACAATGTGAGTCTTGCCACAACCAGGAGGACCGTATAAGAGAACATTAGACCGCAACCTTAGAGGAGCTCGAGCAAAGATGTTTGGAAACTTTGAAGGTAATTCAATCATCTGAAAGTGAAGTATAGAATTAGTATAAAATAGATAACAGATAGCTAGAAAGCATCACTGTAATAACTGTTAGAATCTCTAAGATATTGTTATAATCATAATTATAATCATCTAAAGATATGATTATAATTATACTTATATATCTCTAAAATATTGTTACATGATCATTGAGATACGATTATGTAATCCTAAGGATTATTACTATATTTAACTTGATGTAATGCCTATATAAAGGCATATCTCTTGTAATTCTAAGTGTCCAGAAATATTTATAATTGTCTTATTTCATTACATGGTATCAGGCGTCGATCTTTCTCTGGGTTCTGGTTTCTCTCTTTTAGAGTCATTGTTCAAGCCGGCGTGTGGGGAACATGCGCTACTATATGCGTGTGAGCCTCACGCACTGCATCTTCTTCGGCAGTCTTGACAATACCAATGACAATGAAATGCTCAAATCTTATTGGTCATTTGTCCCTTGTTTGCATCAAGTTTCACATCTAACTATTTTTTTTAGGGAAAGGGGGGTTTTTCATGGGTGGTTTGGCAAGTTTTCTTTAGATGTTTGGAGTTATTTTCGAATAGTTTAACTTTTTCCGCTGTGCATTTTCCAGCGATGTTAAACCATTCAAACCTCTGCATCTGTGCCCGCTATGCAATCTCCAACAACGTTAAAACATCCAAATCACCGCATATGTTTCTGCTGCGCATTCTCCAGCAGTGTTAAAACATCCTAGTCTCTATGCGGTTCTTGTATCGATTTCATTTGTAACAAGCTTGGTGCATATGATAAATATGCTCCAACTTGAGAGGGAATATTAGAATCCCTAAGATATTGTTAGAATCATAATCATCTAAAGATATGATTATGATTATATATATCTCTAAAATATTATTACATAATTATTGAGATAAGATTATATAATCCTAATGATTATTAGTATATTTATTTTCCATATTTAACTTGATGTAATGTCTATATAAATGTATATCTCTTATAATTCTAAGTATCCATAAATATTTATAATTGTCTTATTTCTTTACAATAAAGTTGTAAATTAAATTAAAAAAGACTTGTGAGTTTCAAGCTTTGGAACAAAGTTCTAGCTATATTTGGTAAAGGCCAACAAAGAAAAAGAACTCATTCAGAAGATGTGAGCTTGAGAAAGCGCAAGGAAAAGCAAAGCGCAGACCGAGCAAAAATAATTTGAAAGAAATTATTTAAATCTTACCCTGAAAGATTAAGTTGATAGGTAAGAGTCCGAGAAAATAGTTTTTGAACCCTAACACCACCTTTACCAATTTTTTCTACCCTGATCTCGCTCAAATATTATCTAGAAGCATCTAACCCACGACATCTTTCAAATGCATAGGACAGAGATTTAAACCCCCTAGACAGGAACCACTACAAGGTTTTTTCTTTTTTCCTTTTTAATTAATTTGGGGATGGGAAACATAAATTTTATTGCAAAAATAAAGAGAGAATGGTTGGAGAAGTGAACCAGAGATCCACAAAACTAAAGCCATTCCTACACTGCAGAAACCCAAAAACCATGACATGATATGCCTAGGGATGGCAAAATCCGGATCCGGAAGAGTTTTTGTTACCCCGGGTCCGGTTCCGGACCCGGGTCTACCCGGTCAGGAACCGGTTACCCGGATTGCTTTTTTTTTTTAATTTTTTTTTAAAATTTTAATTGTATTATTTTATATTATATTTGTATTTTGTCAATTTTATTAGTTTTATTTCAATTCTTTTAGTAATTTTTTATTATATTATATTATTTATATATATATATATATATATACATAATATTTTATATTTTTTTATTATAATCTAATTTTTTTTTTTTTCCGGACCGGGTCTACCCGGTCCGGACCCACGTGATCCCGGGTCCGGACCCAGAATCACCCGGGTCTTAATTTTAAAGACCCGGGTCCGGATTTTTTAATTCCGGGTCGTCCGGGTCCATGCGGACCCGGGTCTTGTTGCCATCTCTAGATATGCCTGTATAAAGCATACCCCAAAAACACGGGATAGAAGAGACTTCAACAACATTAAATGGTGGATATTAAGAAATATATATAGGCTGTGTTCTCTTGCAAGAAGAGGAGATGGCAGAGGAGATGAATTTAAATTCCTTGATAATTTCCAATATTTGGTTTGCATATTTATGAGAAATTCAAATTCCATGGAATGAGTGAATTTGAATTCATCATCAATAGCCAAGGAATTTAAATTTCCCACCTATTAAAATACAAAAATTCCATAATTATCCTTCAAACGAACTAGTTCCATAATATTTATTATTAATTAATTTATTACTTTTGTAATATTCACGAAACTTGCTAATACAGCTAGATCATTATTATATGTAAATAATTTATTACTAATTTATTAGGCAGAGACCAGGGCCTGAGACAGGGGTCGGGACCGAGACCGGGATCGAGGTCGGGGCCGATACCTGTGACTAGAGCCCGGCCTGGGGCCGGGGCCGAGACTGGGCCCAGTACTGGAACCCATCCCGGTATTAATAATATAATCTTATTTATTTTAGTTGTTTATTTTTCATATTTATAATTATTTATAAAAATATATTAATATTATAAATAAATTATTTGTATTTAATAATAATTTTATTATAAATATATTTAAAATGATTATAATTAATTAAAATAACATTGATAATTAAAATAACATCGAATAAATAAATTACAATTTTAATTAAAAAATATTTTTCAATTTTTAGATTATTTTTAATTTCTAGTTTATTGATTTAATAAATTAATCATTAATAAATATTGATATTGATATTTAGTATAAAGGGTAAACTTGTTCATAAGAATTATATAATGTTATTTCCTCTTTAAATTCATTATACTAAACAAACAATGAAATCAAATTCTATCACCATTTCATTTCCTCTCTTCTCTTCTCCTTCCAACCAAACACCACCATAGTGTTCATCATCACAGAATTGACTAAAGACAGAAGTAGAGAATCCCTAAATCTAGAACAACTCACAACTTGAAAGATTGAATACTTTAGGCAGCTATCACTCATAAGCAAGAATTGGATCCTAGCTCAGGAGGAAAGAGCTAATTGAAGGAGCTACTAGATAAAGGAAAGAGCTATAATGATCCTTCAATGAATTCCAATTGTTTAATGATATCATATTTCAAGTCCAAAATATTTTAATAAACAAATGTACAAAGGCGGCACATGTAAATCAGATTATAGCTTCAAAAGGCCCAATTGTTCCAACTCCAACAGAGGACTAATCTAGGAACTTAATTTAGCTTCGCAGTTTTGAGAGGGTCAAAAGTAAACTATACCTCTCTAATAGCATTCTGAATGTCGGTGAGACCACCAACATCATCCCACCCAGAGCGACCACCTTCAGGAGAAGTTTTTGTAATGTCACGCATGGCAACCGGAAGAAATTCATGCATCGCCTGACTAAAGTCATCTCTAACCAAAGTGGGTTTTATGTGCTTTTCAAACCCAGAATCAGAATGTAGATAACGGCCAACAGCAGCATGAACAGTTCTATCAACCAATATTTCCTGGAAAAATGAAAATTGTATCAGTAACTTGAATCTTTCAGGAAAACAATTCATGAAAAAGAATTGATTTTTCTTCAAAATGGTTGCTGATCACGAAATTTACGGAGAGATGAAATAATCCTTGAGGATTCACCAAAGGATGATCTTTACAACTCTAAAATTATTTCAAATTTATCAATGAAATTTTAAACCACCAGATACCAGATCATATGCATCATATCCATCGCATTTGGAAGCCACGTCTAGCAAAATTTCATCAGAACATTCTAAGGAACGCCTCCGAATTTCATGCTGTAAAATAGCCTTACGTTCTGACGCAGCAGGAGCAAACAGTTGCACATGAAAGTCAAACCTTCCTAATAAAATCCACAAATGCGACATCAACAATACAAGGAAAATAAGTAGAAAAGATGAGCCCATATCTCAAAATACTAGTCCAACCATAAAGATAGTCATTGTGCAAGGGGAGACAAACCTGAAGAGGTTAAGGACTGCGGTAGATTCTCTAGAGACCGTGCTGAAGCAACAAAAGCAATAGGACCAATTCCACAAGAGTTCTTCCTCTTTTCCTGATTATTGGACCAAAGAAATTTGTTAGCAGACTAGAACAAAGCTTCTGCACAAACATTGTAGGAATTGATTATCGATATTAAATTATTACCCCGTATTCATCCATAATGTTCACAAGAAATTTAGTGAGTGCAATAACAGAGGTTGAAGGTTGAGATCCTTCTGGGTCAGAAGAGGAAATAATGCTATCAAGATCATCAAATATGACAACAGAAGGTGCATGATCCAAAGCTTCAGATATGAAGTTAGAAAGTGCTTGACGAATGGTCGGACCCTTTTCTAAAGAAAGTCCAGAACAGCATACAAAAACTCTGCATAAATAGACCTCAGTCAGTGTTATATATATGTATTTCACTCTAAAACCCAAACTGTGAAAATCAAATAAAAACATGTATCTATCTGCCATAAATATCATTATTCTATGATGTAAATCACCAATCAACAAGATAGAAAAGATGAAAATTATAAGCACATTATAGTAACTCCGTACATGTGTGCTAGGAGATCTTTATGTTCTTCAAGGGATTTTGCAACAGCTTTTGCTAATGATGTCTTTCCAGAGCCCTAATGACAAAAATATACTAATTAGTTGATTGAGATGCTATATTGGTATCATTTGAAAGAATGTAAATGAATACCAAAAAAAAACATCGACAGAGATAAGAAAGCATCCGGCCATGAGAATCCATTCTCTAACATTTAATCTTTAAAAAAAATGTTTCCACTCTGTCGATTGACCTACTACCCACAACTAAAGGAAATACTTTCCTACCAAAAGATTCATAACACGGACAAGTAGACATAGCAAGGTTTGAAAACTCGGTGCACGGTGCGAGGCGGACATCCCCGAGGCGGAAGCCTTAGGGGTGGCAAAACGAATCAACGAATCGAATTTGTATGAGTATCAAATCCTAAACGAATCGAATCAAAATGTGATAGATTCGTATTCGATTCGTTTATTAAACGAATACTAATATCAGGATTCGTATTCGATTCGTTTATTAAAAGAATCGAATATGAATATTCGTTTAGTCATGATATTATTTAATAAAATAATTTACCACACTTGATTTACATTAATTCTTCATAAATGTATACATATGAAATATGTAATTAATAAATTTACTAAAAAAACTTCATCAAATATCGAAAATTTTACTTTTTCTATGAAAATTAGCTATAATTTCTCGAATCTTAATTGAAAAATAACAAGAACTAGTAAATAAAAATAATAAAACGAATCCTAAACGAATCAATGAACTTAAATTCGTATTCGATTCGTTTGATAAACAAATCGAATCGAATTGACTCATTTATTAAACGAATCCATTTTTCCAAACCCGTATTCGCTTTAAAGCGAATCGAATCGAACGAATAAACAAATCCTGACCCAAATTGCCACCCCTAGGAAGCCTCAGTTCAAAACACGAGAAAAATTTATGCAGCCTTGATTGAATTGGAAAATTTTATGCAACCTTAATTTCAACTTCAAGAAAGAGCCATGATGATTTTATATATGTAAAGGACATGCCCTGCTTTACATAATTTTATTTTCAACCGTACAATATATCCTACAAAGATCAAACAATCGTGCACACAAATTTTATGATAAATTAAAATAAATATCACAATCAACTTTATAATACCTCAAAGAAGACAAAGAAAGGCACTGCAGAAACAGTGTAAATTAAAACATAAAAATGTGAGAAATGAAAAATATGAAAAAAAACGACCAAAAAAATCAACAGTTGTTTACATGTAATTAGACATAAAAAAACGACTTGTGGGTGTTTTCAGTCCACAATATCCATCTCTTGGGGCCCGTTCATGTGCATGTATTTTACTGCCCCACGGCTGTTAAAACAGCTTCATTTAAAACAAACAAAAAAAATGATAGAACAACATTTGAATGGGAAAAAAAAAAAAAACAACAGAGCAACATAATCAGGAAGAAAATTGAGAATGGAGTAAAACTTTCCTTGATGAAAAAAAATTAAAGATAGGGTTGATGAAGAGAAGTTGAAAAAGACAAAGCTATTATCTATCTCAGCTTTCAAGAGAGGTTTTTTTTTTTTTTTTTGCTTTTTTTTGACTTTGTTTCGAAAGATATTTGTTGCAGACAGCCTCAGGCTGCCTCACTGCGCCTCGATCCGAGGCGGTCCGCCTCACATGGATGAGGCGGACTACTTCTTAAATCGGTCCGAGGTGCCTGCCTCGAGGTGCCAACGACACTGAGGCAGCCGAGGAGAGCCTCGAGGCGACGCCTCAGTTCGATTTTTTAAGCCTCGAGATATAGTATATCACATCATAAGTCCTCTTTTTAGTCTTACTTTTATGCTGGTGTCACACTGAAGCTGGATGTCAAGTCTAGGCCAATGCAGCAATAAACTAGATATGATTTCACTCCCTAGGGTATTAAGGAATACTACACTCGAATAAGTTAGTGACACTATTCATGTGTCTTGGTGGTTAAAGGTATATCATATCTAATATAGTGTGCATGCCTAATAGCACCTAAATCCAAACCAAACAAAGCCTTTTCTTATGTCAAACAAAAAGCTAAATTGCAATTGTCACATTATCATACTACATGCAGTAAGCATGAAACTTATCCGTCACACATGGAAGCAAGAAATAGAAATGCAAGTGTAAAAACAGCAAATTGGTTGCAAAGTATAGTGATCATTTTATCTATGCCTGTGATGACATTAAATGTACAGGAAGTAAGCTCCTTTGCCAATCAAAATTCAAACAACAATCTCAATTGAAAATTCATGAACTTACAGAAGGTCCGTGTATTAGAACATGCCCAGGGAGAGGAAGATGGTAAGAGCTGAACCACAATCCAGAATCAGGAGATAGCAAGACCTCAATTCCTGCATGAAAGCAGATTATATTAGGTGAATGGCTTTTGTTGGGAAAGGAGCAAAAATTATATATCTCATAGTAGGGCATGTAATACATGTCATTGGTTAGCCAATTAAAAAGACAGTAACTTTCCAATAGCTCCCAAACGAAAAGTCAATGAGATTTATCCTTGTTCAATTACTCAATCCACTGCAGAAAAATCAAATATTCTCAGCAGTTTTTTACTCAAGTTTGTTTGTTGATTTTCATGTCCAGGGGATCACTTAATACTGAAGTCTGAATCAAGGGTTGTCTACAATGACATCTAGCTAGGCTATAACTAAGGTTCAACAAATGTTAATATCCCCATAACCAAGGGATCTCTAGAATTAAGGGTATCTACCTAGAATCCAGGGATAGCATGCTCTAAAAACTAGCAAAACAATAGTTATGACAGATCATAATAAATCAACATAATTTCAAGGGAAAAAAAAGTTAACCATAGTTCAACACTATTTACTTGTTTGGTTCCAAAAAGACTATTAGAACAATTGTGAGAACTGGCATGTCACGGTAGATAATAAAATTGGCAGTGAATGACTATAATCTCCAACCCTGTTTTCAAATCTCCTTATTTATGTCTGCCTGTGTGTTTATAAACGTGAACGCTTGTGCTTGCATGTGCACGTGCACATGCACGTGTGTGAGGAGAGAGAAAGAAAATGCCCAATGTTCATGATACAGTAATTCTACATGAACAAGAGTTACTTAAGTAACAGCTAAACTAATAGAGGAAAAAAATATTTTGGAGAAAGTACCTACTATTAATAACATCTGAAGCAGCTGTTCCCATCCAGCTCAAAGAAGATACATTTGAATTAAATCCTTGGGTAGAGCCTCTCTCTTTCACAGAGTAGAAGGATACAGGGTCACCAGAGTTCAGCTTGCCAAACAACTGACCTACAGCTTCCATATTATTGTTCTGCTGGTCTCTATCCTCAAGGGTCAGCTCATATGCATTAATTTTTCCACCATGCAAAGATTCCTCAGAGATAGTCAGTACATAAAAAAATTCTGCTCGTAAGTCTCTAGCCTTATTTTTGTTCTTTAAGGCACCATTACATGATGCCTGTACTTTCCCACAATTCCCAGAATTGTGCCCTTTCACTTCAAAGTGAAGCAAAGTTTCATTTGATAAAACCAATGTATTAAATTCCGATCCTGCATTTGAAGATACGGCATTGAGTTGTGCAAGCAACCATGTATGAAGTAGACATTCCAACCCCTTCTTATTGTCAAACTGATAAACAGCCTCTTCATCTTCTTTACGAGAAGGCTCAGAAGAAAGAGCTGCAATGACTTCATCTTGGGCTGACCAATCTACATCATCCAAGTAGATGCCCGAGCTAGTTTTATCAAGCATTTTCTTTGTCTTATGATTTTTATTATCAGGTTCCAGGCCAATCCCAAGAGCCTTATCCTTCCCCAACATCTTAAAATGGCAAGGAGAAAGTGAAACCATAGGAATTTCTTTCTTCAAATCAACACTACATTGCTTTAAATAAACCCCTGCAATGAGAAATCTCTCATTGGAAAAACTTGATTACCAAACCAAACAAAAGCTTTTTCCTACTAGGATAGGAAAAACTTGATTATGCAAACAAAATAGTACAAATGGACTGTTAGACCATCAAAAAAATTGAAAAAGGATATATGCAAAATATCAATAAGCAGCAAGCTTGTCACGACCCAAAAAAAGGAACACAGTGAACCCATGGAAAGACAAATGTTCATGCAGATGCCAGACTTATTCAAGTCAAAATGAAAAAAAGATCACACTACCAGAGAATTTTAAAACAGCCAACACTCATCTAAACTTATCGTGACAAAATCAAACTAAGCACTGAGTTATATACATTTACGAGATGCATTCACTAAAATCTTAATGCACAAGTAACATAAAATCTTACAGTAGTAAAGAGTAACTCAGATTCCAAACAATTCAATAAGAACATTAAATTTTCAAAACACGACAAGATTAAAAAACTTGACAAATAACCAGCAAGCTCAATTCCTGAATGTAAAAAATGAAAGAATGGTTCTGAATTCCAAGTCAAAGAGTTTCCAGTATAATGAAGTCGGACATTCTTTGGCATATATCTTATTTTGTCCCTCAATGAAGTATAGCATTAATCTATTAATGATTATATTTGCCACTTTAAGGTTTAGAAATATTGAAGAATTTACTCATGTTGAAAAAAATAAAACATATATCTAAAATAAATCCAAGATTCACAAGAAACCATGAGGAAAGAGTTTAAAAGAAGGAATACTGAGTATTTTGACTTAATTGCTGCTTGGAAGAATTAACATACATGAATGCAGGCCAACATTCAAATAACGACGAAGAGATTGAGCAATCTTTACGTGTCCTTTAGCCACTGAATCTGAAAATATAAGGCGGACAATTGCTTGACGGCATTCTTTCTTGTCACTTGAAGCTCCACCACTAATTTCCTTTGAAGTTGAATTGCTTTTTATTCTCGGGGCATTGTTTTCAGGGTTCTTTGTGTTCTCTTTGGATATTAATCTAGGCACTATAGCAACCAACTGAAGAGAATATAATGACACATTTTCAGCTGTTTCTGGGTTGATAAAAGCAACAGAAGTGAGTGCTACTCCCAGCTCAACGCCTTTCACATGACATTTCTGAAACAATCCTTCATCTGAATCTTGAACACGTAAAAGTGCCTTTGTAATACTAGTTCTTTCATTAGAAGCTTGCATGTAAGAGTCTTCATATTTCTTCACATTGTTCTTGCGTCTCTTTGGAGCAACTGCAACTTCAGTTCCTGGTACAAGTTGCACTGCAAACAATTTCATAAGATACAACTCCCCATTCTGAAGGGGGAAAACCATCATTTCCATGATTCACTACCCCCATATGACCGCAAAAAGTAGTTATGTAAGCAATTATAAACCAGTAAATTATAACCTGTACAGATACTCTCACAAAAGATGCAGTTTATTATTTGAAATCGATAACAACAAAGGGGGAGAAAGAAAAATATAACTGATTCATAGATGACTCTATAATCCTAGGAACCAGTTTCAAGCAGCTCAGCTTAATTCGAGTAAAACACTGGAAAAAAGAAGAAGAAGACTGGAACTAGGATAAATTCAAATCGACGGCATAGAAAATCCATGGTTCAAGCATAAAAGAATACTTTCAACATAAGTACGAGACTGAGAAGTACTGAAATATTTAAACATTTAATTACAACACATTTCATAAAATACTATGACTTCCAATTGCTAATTTCTCTTTCCAATTGAAATAAGATAACAAATTTTTAAAAAATTGATATAATGACCAAACAAGCTGAGAACTTTTCTGTCTTTATAAAGCCCTAGAGCACCAATAGTCAAAGTATCAACAAAATGTCAAAATATAAATAAAACTTTGGTATCAAATTTCCATATGTCGAGCATGTAAAAATCCCATCACCAAAGTCATAGAAACCATATACTCAAGAAACAGTAGAATTAGTATATTAAAATGGAAGTGATACCATAATGAAGTATGATTATGGGTCCATAAAATAACTTTGCAAAATTAAATAGATTAGATTAATAAATTTCAATGAGGAAGCAAAAGTCATCCATATCAACTTACCCACCGGTTTCTTGGGAAAGGTTGAAACTACTAGAAACATTATGATAGTGCGGCCATGCAGCCATAACGGAAATCTCATAGCATCATGGACAATCCTGACCTGTATTCAGTAAAAGAAAGGTTTCAGAGCTTCATTTACAGCAGAAAAACTTGTGCATCAACATTTGAAAGGGAGGATGAATTCCTGTTCCAGTTAACATTTTGGAAAAGAATGTGAATTTTATCGAACAGTATGAAGGAAGAAACAGCAATAATAGATATGTTAAAAGTAAAAGAGTACCTGATTCAATATAGCAGCTTCAGCATGCTCTGAATTAAGTTCTAAAACTTCCCAATCATCCTCCGTTAGAGGTTCTATGGTAACCAAAGTAGCCTTTGCCACATCAGATACTACTCGCACTTGAACTACCGTACGATCTGCCAACGATAAGCATTCCGCAAACTGTCGAGCAATCTACAAAGCAGAATCGTAGCAGTTGACTGAAATTGAATCAGAAGCTTAAAATGTACATTTAGCAACAAAAGCACTTTGCAATGTTTGATAGAAATTTTTAAAAAAAAGAAAAAAAAAACATTTTTAAATGGTAAAAATGGATAAGCGACCTTGTCTTGATTGGTGATTTTGCATAAAATGCTTCAATTCCAAAAAAAAAAGGTAATTCAAAATTCAGCATAAAAAGAAGAGAACAAGAGATACTGAGCGTGTTACCTCGATTGAAGAAGAAGACGAAGTGGCGCCGGACCAAGCAACGACCCAGCGTTGATCGGAGCGAGAGCAGCGAAGCTCGAGAGAAAGAACTTGAGGGAGAAGCTGTGCTGAGCGCGTGGACTCGAGAGTCTCGATTAAGTTAAGAGGAAGTGATACGAAGCAATTCTCTACGCCGCCAACAACTCTCACCTCCAACTCCATTTACAACGCAGGGAACAAATCGTCGAAGAAGATACAATCACCTCAAACTGATAGTTTCGCCTTTCCCAATGTTGCTTTCGTAATAATTCAATCTTGTTTCCCTTTTTTCGCAATTTAAGGGCAAGTGTTCATTTTTTGTTCTTTATCATTACAGTTTCTGACTTTCTGGTCATACAGTCAAAATTATCCCAATATATTTTATACCTTTCAAGCCAAAAATAAAAATTAAAAAAAAAAGGCGATTTCGATATAATTTATTTTTATTTTAAAAATTTTACGGTTTAAGATTATTTACAGAGATTAATAAATTAACTGTGAATTCAATAATGTGCATAGAGAAATGATTGATTCGAGTAATTTAAATTTAAATGCAAAAAATTTACTAAAAATTTTGAATAAAGTTAAAACTTAATTCATAAAAGCTAATAATAGTGATCAGTTAACAGCGTCATGTAATTAAATAAATATAGGAGATACGTTTTTTATAAGAATTTAAAACAATCAATAATTTTATCTATTTCATTTAAATACAGATCGGATGATTTTGATCGTGAGATTTCCAACATTTTAAAAAAAATATTGATGTTAAGTTTAGCTTTAATCAGAAGAAATTATAACGTGTACTTTAAGAGAAAATGAAATTTGTGCAACTTAACCGAAAGTCATATGAATTTGAAATCATGTTGCAGGTTCTTTTACCAAAGCCTGCAGAATAATTACTTTTCCTCTCCAAAAGCGCCCGCATTTCTATTTCTCCTCTGAAGGTAATAATAATAATGTAGCTTATAAAAGCATGAATGAAAACACAGAAACTGATTTGAACAAATAATTTATAGAACTTTGGACTGAGTAAATATGGTATTAAAACTAATCAAATTGTACCCAAACTATATACAACTTCGGAATATTAAATTTATCATCATAATATTTACATAGAAATAATCAGTTTGGAGCAACAAAGGAAAGTTCTACAATGAGAGAATTAAATTCAAAACATGGGTAATATATAATAGAGTTAAAAAAAAAAAAAAAGACAACTGAAATTCAAATCCTGAATACTGCTAAGAATTTATTATTAACCAGGCAAAGTTTTTTTATACCCACCCGAATAAAACATCTTTCAAGATTCTGAATCAAAAAGCAGCTGTTGCATTTACTTATTGACTGGCGGCTGCTGATCCCCTGACGTGAAGTTGAGAGTTTGTGATCTTGTCACCATTGTGGTCATTGAAGGAGTTTCATAGCTTGAAGTTGAATCAATACTGCCTGGACGCCCACGATCTCCATTCGTGTCAAGAATCTGTGTGCTGTCACCTCTGGTTGTAGCTCTCTGCCATGAGTGTGAGCTCAAACCTGAAAGCAAATATGCCCGTCCAGTTCGTTCATATAATTCCATGCTGGCCATTCTCTCCCTGATTTCTTGCAGCTCAGCTTCAAGCCAATTGCAGAGACCATCCCCAGCTTGTGCTGCTGCTGAAGTTAAAAGACTTGATCTTCCGGCAGCTAGCAATGCTTGTGCTCTCTCTAGATCTCCATTTTCAGCCATTCTTTGTGCATCCACGATAGTTTCAGCAACACAAATGCGGTTTCTTTGTCGATCAACCTGTAGGTTTACTCTTCTGTCCTCTGTAGACAAAACATCAGGTCTCTGTATCACAACCTTCTCGCCTTCTACTTGGCGTATCTCCATTGAAGCTGAATCTTTGTGAGTGCAAAAGACGTCCAACAATGATGTGCACTCTGGCCTTTGCTGGCTTTCAGCAGAAGATACTGGAATTGAGAGATATACCAGGAATTCTTTCGCCTCATCGGCATACAAATTTCCAATTTCTATCACTGCTTCTTGCCCTTCCTCAAGAACTCCACTCTTGTATCTTCCAGAAGGTATTGATCCAATTCTCACCCCTGCTGATATTGCCCTGATTGTGAGCTTAACATCCTGAGAAACGACACTGAGAAGCCCACCAATACACCTAGCAAAGGCATCTTGTAGAATGCTAATGGTCTCAATGAAGGAAAATGTGCCACCTGATGCGTCAGCTATGGCATGCATTGCTGTGGAATCATGCTCCAGGCCAAAGCCAAATGTGTGGACTGGGATGGTTAATTGTTGGGACTCGCCTCCAGGTTCGCGGTTGTTGGGACATATCAAAGAAGGCAAGAGATTCAGATACGCCAATTCATTAATTGGGTTTGAGGAAGCCTCATTCTGCATATCGCTCTGTCTTAGAACATTTTGTGTGTCCTGACCATCAGATAGGAGAATAATACTTGCAACGGGATTGCACTCGCGGCGTTCTTCCAGAACCCGGACCCCTTTCTTGAGTCCCTCTACAATGTCGGTGCCACCATTAGAGCTAAGAGTATTAATAGCACGGATTGCAGTCTCGCGTCCACTGTCAGTCATCCTTTGAAGCGGGAGGATTCTTCGAGCCACTGATGAGAAAACAACAATAGATAACCGGTCTGCATAGCCTAGGTTCTGTATAATAAAGTGAACAGCACGCTTCAGCAAGGTAAGCTTGCTAGACATACTGCCGCTAACATCAAGGACTGCGACAAGGTCAATTGGGGCACGGTCAAGATGATTGGCATCATTAGGAAGAGATGGTGCACGAATGCGAAGAAGAACTGCAAACTTGGGAGGGCATTCTGCAGCAGCAACAGCAGCAAACTCAGGAAAGGCCGTGACAGTTAATGCTGGGGTGCGGGAGGGTGTGGCAGGGCTAATGGAGTTGACTGGGAGCTGTTCATCATCTGTAAATTGTTCTGGCTCGGCTGGAAGTTGTAATGTTGTTGGGATATTACGCTGGGGTCCAGCAGCATTAGCATCTTCAGGAGCGGCATTGAAGGGAGAAACTCGAGCCCGTGCCAGGTTGTTACGACGAGCATCAATGACATTAACCGGAGCTTGGAAGGGGATGTCTTTCCATTCACAACGGCAAATGGGGCAGAGTCGATTCCCATGCTGAACATTGGCTGCAATGCAACAGAAATGGAAAGAGTGGGAACACTCTGCCGTGAAGATGGCTACGCCTTGTCCTCTCCTCAAGCTTCCCAAGCAAATAGGGCAAGTTTTCTGCAGTTAATCAATATTAATTTTCTCAAATGTCAGTGATAAAATGACTAACAATAGATATATACCAGGCCTATGATTATCAAAAACTTGCAGATCATTCTGTTTTTTAATCTTCATAGCACATATCAATCACTTGCAAACATGCCAGCCAAGTTTTTAAGCCACTATTAATAACATTCATAGCACTTATCAATCACTTGCAAAAATCATGTTTAAACATCTGATACTTCATTATCTAAAAGCTTTATTAATGATTACTTCAGTAACCAAAATTTATTCAGCAACTAATGAATTTAGCAATACAGAAGTTACAGGGTCAGCACTAATTTGCTATAAACTTGTCAATCTGAATCACTAAAAAGTGTCCAAAATTTTACCAACTGCCTATTCAAAGTTGAATTTTTGAGCAAAGATTCCAAAATCGATAATGAATACAAACGGCAGTTGTAATTTTCAAATCATATAAAGGTGAAGAATAGGAATAAGCTGGCATTCAATAGCAGCAGCCAAGAATAGGAATCAGCTACAATAACTGGAGCATTTTTCTTGATAATAATAAAATTGAGAAAGTTGTTGGCAATTACATATCAGTATAAGTCAAACCATTAACAACAACCCAATGAATGATTCTGCAATACTTACTTAAGGTCCAAATGTGCATTAAATATTCTGAAATTGTTGCGAGAGAGAGAGAAAACACCATTTTGAAAGTTAGAAATTACTTCGAAATGGTTTTAAACAAGCGGTGATGATTGATAAATGCTTTTTCAAAAAGCGCTTCAAAATTTTTCTATGTTTATTCCCAAAAAAAAAATTAAAAATTAAAAGCACTTTTCTAAATGCATCCCAGTGAAATGAACCTGGCAACCTACACACCATAAAGTCGAAAAGCTTTTAGAATTTTACAAAAAATAGATAAAAAACTAACCTATGCATCAAAATGCAATCCCTTTTAATCAAATTTCCTTTTTCTTTCTTTTTTTTTTCCTTTTTTCTTCTTACTATCAGCCACAATATTCTAATGAAGGGCCTTTTTTTTGTTGATTCAACTCCACGAGATCTTACATTGTTTAACATTATTAAATTAACTTTTTTTTTAAAAGTAGGAAATTTCGCTATCAAATCACATGATCCGAGCTAAACTGACCTAAATTCTTTCAAAAAATGTATTCTATGATTCAAATACAAAACCTAACGACCAAAATCGTAGGTAATTTGACACCAAGTCCAACAGGTAAATTAACCCGTATGTCAAATAATACTTCACAAAAAAGATAAAATAAAGGTCAAAATAGCGGCAGTTCTTCCGGTTTGATTTTGTCTTTCGGGTATCTTGGGATCTGTCATTTACTCATTTTCTCAAATCAATTCTCTCTTTCGATTTTATTTTTATTTTTTTTGCATTCTATTGACAGTTAAACAAACGTGAGGGAACAAGAAACAGTGATTTACCAACATACCCTAAAAAACAAACGAAACCTAACCCAACCAGGGACAAATCGGTCATTAAACCAAAAACCCAAATGAAATGCCGAATCAGAGAGCAGTTCCACGTACGAATAAAAAAAATCATAATGAGATCTCTGACCTTGGATGATTTGGAGGTTTGGAAGCTGATGCTACGAGAGAGTCCGCGAGAGGATGAACCGGATGAATGCGAACGGTCGGAACATGACGCCGGACGAGTACAATTTGAACCGGACGGACGTGGACAGTTGGTCCCGGTATGAAACGATAGCTTTAACGAAAGAGATTTCTTCAGCTTCTTCAACGTGTCTGACATTTTATTTCCTTTTATTTATTTATTTATTTATTTATTATTTTCAACTATTTTGTTGATAAATAGCTACAGTGTTTATCTCTGAAAGTTTGTTATTCAGTTTCGCAATTCGCGTGGTGGCCAGTAAATGATTTAAGATGAAGGACATGTGGGAGAGCGTTTGTGTGTTTCGTGTTCGTGTGTTTATAGAGAAGCCAATTACGTGTACGAGAATTTTATGAAATTTAAGTGGAGTTTTATTGAATTTAGTTTTTTTTTTCTTTCTAAGAGTTGAATGTTAATGATATGTTTGGATTGTTAAGGTGTAACAATGACAGTGGTTTAGTGGTGTATAGCTTAAGATCTCATCTTGAGGTCCTGAGTTTGAATCTAATGAATGTATTTGTTATAAGAGCTTGTGACAGTCGGCGGTTTTTGAAATTTCTACAAGCAATAGCGATAAATCAAACTCTATACCCAAGAGGGAGTAGGGGTGATCACGGTTTCGGATCAAACCGCAACCCGACCCGAACCGCACCGCGCGGTTTGAAAAAAAAAAATAAAAATAATTTCGGGTCAATCGAAACTGAACCGCAAATTTCGGTCGGTGTGCGGTTTTGAACCAACCGCAACCTGAACCGCCCAAAACCGCAAATTTTGACTCAAACCGCGATCCGAACACCTAAACCGCCGACCCGCGTTCAAATTATATATTATTTTATAATTTTCTTCTTCTTTAACCATGAAATTTAAGATATTAATGATCATATGACAATATCTAATGTCTAAATGAAAATTATGTATTTTTTCTTTTCTATTATTATGTGAAAACACACAAAATTTCTTGAAAAAATTTATAATCTAACCGGCGTAAACACACACGTATAACGCAAGCGCACGTATGGTTCAAGTAGTATAAAATATCGATCCCACGAGGACTTAATATCTAAGCTATTAATTTTATGAGGTCAACTGATTACTAGTATCTAACAGGTTGTTTGATTGATTTGAAATGGTGACGATTCTAAATTTTAAAAAAAAAAAACAAGTAATAAAATTGTTCGAAATTAGATTTAAGAAAATTCAATATTAAAAACTATCTAGGGTTGTGATTTCTTCAATATCATTTAAAAGATGAAGTGGTTATTTTATAGTTGAGTAATATATTGATTTATTAACCTAGAACACTAAATTATATGTAAGCATCTGTCGATGGTCATACACAAATACTCAGTTTAACCCAATTGAACCATATGTCTATGTCAACCAAATTATCTGGATTCATTAAGTTTAAGTTCCAATTATGGCTACCCCCGCCCGATAGGTATATGTCTATCCTGTAAGGAAATCTATTAAAGGGTTATCTATCCTCAAGGAAGATCGTGGGCTATTGAGTCTAAGGTCTTAAACTTAAAATCTCTATGTCTAGTTCATTTAAGTTCCCAGTTCAATTTTATTAATGGTCAGTTAATGAAAAAACATTAAGATTAAGACTCAAGAAATAAATCTTTAGATTACCCAAACTTTAATCTAAACCCTTATAAACCGGTGATATTAAAAGTCATCACAACCTCAGAAACGAATTTAGTTACAACACATAACTAGGGTAGTAAAACGTAAAAAATAAAAGACAAAGTAAAAAATGCGGTTAAAGTAAATACTGAAAAGTAAATTACAATAAAATAAAATGCTAAGGTAAAAGGAATACTTTTACTACTACTAATTAGATTCTCTCATAATATAATATATAAACTTGTGATAACCATTACCAACCAGCCATATAGGCGGTATCCTGATTAAGTCAAATAAAGTCCAACCAGCCATTAAGGCGGTAAAAAGATTTGTCCATGAAACTGCCATATAGGCGGTAAGAAAGTTTAATTACCAACCGACCAATCTGGCGGGTATCCTTGATTAGTAGGTTTAAACCAGATTAAAAATGAATTACCAACCGACCAATTGGCGGTATCCTTTTTAAGTCAATATTTTAAATAGTGAATATATTATATTTAAGAGAGATTAATCTAAATAGCAATGGTTAAAAGAATTACCTTTCACCCTAGCTGGGAAAGTTACCTCCTCATGGTGAATAGAAAAATTGTAAAAAGTAAAAAAGTAAATTACTATTAGTACCAAAACGAATTAACATTAATTACAAAACTAAAAACTAAAAATTAAAAGAAACTAGAGAGAGAAACTCCCTCTTACATCAAAGAGATGAGAGAGTGTGGTACCACTGAAACTGGGATTTCGTGTCTTTTTATAAGGGTCAGTAAGGGTCGCGCGTCGTGACGCCAGTTATGTCGACGTGACACGCTCTGGTTCCTCGGTTGAAGATTCTGGATAAGGTGGACAAGTGGGCAAGGTGGTTGGGGCTCATTTATTGTGACACGTGGCGGCTTCTGATGGTCGGTAGCTAGAATCTTATCCGCACGTGTCAGATAGGGATAGAGAGCCAATAATTGACGCTGACGTGGCGACACGTGGCGATTGGACTGTCGGCACCATAGAATCACGCCGAGCACGCTGGCACGCTGTGATGGGTTGATGATGACGTGGCAGTGAGGTGGCATGTTGACTGGCAACCTGGTGATGTGGACGATGACGTGTCTGACATGTGGAGTGACACGTGGCGACACGTGGCGATGGTGGACTGTCGGCACCGTAGGATGATGACACGTGGCACGACGCATGTTAGCAGATCGGATGTGATGGTGACACGTGGCACAGCGCATGTTAGCAAAGTCAAACTTTTCTCAGATTCTGATTGTGGACTCAGCGCACGTTAGCAGTTCGGCGCACTTTAGGCGTCGCGACGCGGCAAATTACTAAAATGCCATTTTTGCCAATTTTCACTGTTTTGGCCCAAATCACCTCCAGAGTGTCCTGAAACTTTATTTATCTACAAAATAACACAAAACATATCAAAATATTCACAAAAATCAAAAAATTATACAAATATTAGGTTAAATGAGTGGGGAAATAGTGATAGATTTACCACTCATCATAATCCAAACCGCCGACCGAATCGCCCCAAACCGCTAAACCTCTAACCTGAACCGCCGCGGTTTTCCTTATCAAATTTGCGGTTTCGGTTTCTAATTTCTCAAACGCCAACCCGCGCGGTTTGAGTGAGTGAAAAACGAAAAAAAAAAAAAAAACCGACCTGAACCGCACCGCGAACACCCCTAAGAGGGGGGTGAATTGGGTTACGGCTAAAATATACAGAATTAAAAATCTTTGTCGATTTTAAGTTAATTTACCAATTAAGCTTAAAATCAATTTTATCTATTATAATAAACAACATATATGCAAGTTTCTAATATATAAGCATGTAATAAATTAAACTTGCAATATGTAAAGAGTATAAGGATAGAGAAAACGACACCGAGATTTATAGTGGTTCGGCCAACAATGCCTACGTCCACTCCCCCAAGCCGCGCTTGAAGCTTTTCACTATGAACCGAGTTTTTACCGTGGCTCACTCGCAACCAAGAGTTTTACGCAAGGTGCACTCCAAACTTTACATTGAGTTTTCTACGTTTGCGCAGTCACGAACCTTTACAAATATCCCAAAATATCTGGATTTTCACAAACCGCAAGTGTTTTGAATAAGAAGTTGAAAAACAACTTGGGCATCACAATTATAAGAAATTGTGTGAGTTAGTTACCAAATGATATAAGCTCACTACAATGTGTATGAAGGTTTTGGTGTTTGTGTAGCTTGATGTATGAGTGTTATGAATATGAAAGGTTTAGGAAAACACTCTTATTTTACTTTTGGTAAGAATGTGTATGAAGGTTTCTAGTTCTTCACCAAGCCAAAAATGAATTGGGGATTATTTATTAGAAAATTGTAAGATGCCCAACTTTGGTTGTTTGAGACCGGTATTGTGGGACACACAGACCTGGGCGACGCCGTTCCTAGGCTCGCGGCCTAGTTGGAAGGATTACATAACATGGAGTCGCCACCCGGTGTGAACCGGGACAAAGATTTAAGGCCGCACTCACCCCTCGCAAGGGAAAACCTCAAACCGTTGGGTTCGGAATGGTCCCTTACTTATGTCACTTGTAATGAAAGGATTTATGTAATAATTTAAACAAGCTGAAGTAACACTTATTCTAAGGGTATCATGCTTCTAAATTCACATTTATAAAATAAAATATGCGTCTAAATTACATGTATTTCACATATCTTACATTTAAATTTGCATGCTTAACATATATCAAGATAGCAACTAACATACAACTTTACTTGCATATCACATTCAGAAAAAAACACAAGCACACATATTAACCATACAAGCACACATATGGGCACTTTTCAAGTGGTACGTGGAATTGTGGCCCAAGTACAGACCGCACTACCGTCCATTCGGAATCGGCTACGGAATTTACGTCTGGGTTTCCATCCGATATACCGCAAGAAATAATGCTCAAATGTTATCATGACATAAGCATCGAATTGTGACACATTTGCATAAGAAAGATCAACTAATAGGCAATTATGCATGAATATAATAAGACAGACTCAGTTCAGTGTGTGTGCGTTCGTGTAGCGTTCGTAAACGCGTTCGAACAGAAATAAACAGAATGCTCACGTTCGAGTAGCGTTCGTAAACGTGTTCGAAGAAATGAAACAGAATGCTCACGTTCGAGTAGCGTTCGTAAACGCGTTCGAACGGAGACGAGACAGATGCTCACGTTCGAGTGGCGTTCGTGTTAACGCGTTCGAACGGAGATGAGACAGAAAGCTCACGTTCGTATGGCGTTTGTTAACGCGTTCGAACGGATACGAGACCTGACACATAATAAGGCAAAAACCATGCGCGTTCGAGTTGCGTTCGTGAACGCGTTCGAACGGACACGGACCTGATGCAATACATAAACAGAAAATAAAAGGGCGCGGCGAAGCACTGCCGTAAAGGTGACCTTTTGGGGCTCTTGATCTCTCAAAGAGAGGACCTTTAGACCAACATGCTAAGCCTATGCGCGTCATATCACACATGCATGCAAGAATAGAACCAATCATATCAACCAAGTATGCCCGATTGAACGCATCTTACATCCAATCCGAACACACGTCAACCGGCGCGGCAAAGCATCGTGGTAAAGGGCTTTTAGCCCCTCCCCATAGGGGATCTCACAACACACTTACTAAGCCCATGCGCTCGATTGACTTAACATACGAAAATAAAGATAATAATATCAAACTAAGTATGCTCGATTGAACGTATCTTGCGTCCAACCGAACATACATCAACCGGCGCGGCGAAGTAGTGTCACGAAGGTGGCCTTTTCGGCTCTTTGTCTCACAAATGGAGGACCTTTGGACTAACTCACTAAGCCCATGCGCTTGGTTGAATCATACAAAAATAAACAATATATTGAATTCAAGAGAAAACTAAATAAACAAAAAGCAACACAACGAAAAAGAGATGGTGCCGTTTACTCAAGCGGTACGTGGAGTTGTGGCCCGAGTACAGATCATATTACCGTCCATTCGGAATCGGCTATGAAATTTATGTCCGGGTTTCCATCCGATATACCGCGAGAGTTGACACATCTCTCATTCATCCAATGCCACAACATATTACATCTCATAATTCATGCATATTTACATACTCAAAAATCACAACACACATTTCAACATTACAATCATACAAGAAATACTTAATAAATAATGCGGAAAAGGAAAACAAGTGTGAAAGATACCCTCAGGTCTAACCTTTTAAGCCGTCTCTCGGACTCACGTTCCACGAAGATCGAAAGGGGGGTAAAGCTCCGCAACTTTTCTGGTCCCTGGTTCAACGTCCTAGCTCACTGCTTCGCTGCTTTGCTTATTGTTCGAACTCCGTTCTGCTCCTATTCGGCTCCTGTTTTGCTGCTCACTGCACGGGCTACCTGTTTCAATGTTTTCAAAGAACTATTCCAAGTTGTGTGGGTTCTTAGTGCAATTAAAAGTGATTATTTTTAAGATTGTTATGTAGTTTTTGTTACTGTTTTTTAAAGATTTGGGCTGCTGTTAAGGTGATTTAGGGGTTGTTAGGCGTGTTTTAGGGTGTGGTTTTTTTTGTGGTATTTCGGGGTGGAGGGCTGCTTAGAGATGGATGTTTCGGCTACAGGGGGAGGTGGCTTGTGGTGGTTTCTTCTTTGTTTTCTTTTTTGTGTGTGTATGAAGTGTTTTTTCTGGATGTGTTTTGGGTGTGTAGAGAGAGTTAGAGAAATTCGAGAGAGCTTGGGTGTGAATTGTGTGTGTGAAGGAGACAGACGATGGCCTTGGTTAGGGGTTGTTTATATAGAGAATGGCTAGGGTTTACAAGGGAAGGGATTTGTGCATTAAATTAGGATATGATTTAGTTTTAAACAAGGAAATCAAAGGATGAGGGGGGGACAAAATATTTTACTTTAGGAAGTTGTAATATTTAATTGTGTTGGTTTAGGAATACAAATATTTTATATTGGTAGATATCTTATTAGATTAGGAAGTCAATATATGATTGGCTTTAATTGGTTAAGATTGATTTTAATTAGGTATATCTTCTTTTAGTTTAGTATGTGATTTGTTTAATTTAGGCATGATTTTAGTTTAAGTTGGTAATTGTTTATTTTAATTGGTAAATGGTTAAATGTTTTATTTAATGTTTAATATTTATTTTAATATTAATTATTTAATTTGGGATGTGTTTTATGGGCTTTGGGGAGCTAAATGGGCTGGGTGTGAGGCTAGCAGCAAAACCAGAATTAACCGACCACGTTCGAACGCTCCCTCGAACGCTACACGAACGCCCGCAATCTGTTTCCCGTTCGAAGTAAGAACGAACGCAACACACAACGAAGACAGTGAGCTTGTTTATTCTGAATTTCCCCTTCCGATATCCGTTTCCCGCGGCATCCGTGACTCAAAAGGTAGTGCCTCCAAATGAGACTCATCATCGGGTTTCACATGCGAAAATGCAATGCCTACAGTCGCCCCCACTTTGATGGGACTTGTGCAGTGTGTGACTTTGAACAATCCTATCAAAGTTATGCAATGCATTTTACTTACCTGGCTAGCTAGCTGTCTCGAGCTGAGCTGATACTGCAGTGGACCTCGATCCTGAGACGCATCTCGATGCTGCTGATGATGTGGTGGACCTCGATCCTGGGACGCATCCCAATAGCTGCAACCGACAACGGGGGCCTCGACCCTGGGACGCATCCCAATACCGCTGACAAAATGTGGGCCTCGACCCTGGGACGCATCCCGAAAATGATGATGCAGTGGACCTCGATCCTGGGACGCATCCCAATAGCTGCAACCGACAACGGGGGCCTCGACCTGGGACGCATCCCAATACCGCTGACAAAATGTGGGCCTCGACCCTGGGACGCATCCCGAAAATGATGATGCAGTGGACCTCGATCCTGGGACGCATCCCAATAGCTGCAACCGACAACGGGGGCCTCGACCCTGGGACGCATCCCAATACCGCTGACAAAATGTGGGCCTCGACCCTGGGACGCATCCCGAAAATGATGATGTGGAGCTTCGCTCCTCAGCCGATATGGGCTTCGCCCCCAAGCTGAATGATGTGATGTGGAGCCTCGCTCCCAGTGATATGGGGCTTCGCCCTCCGAGACCCATACCCGGAACTTAACTTCATTGGACCTCAATCTTCAGATTACTGCCCATATCAAATGCTGTGCCTTTACCATCTCTGATTGGCTTACTGCTCGCTCTTTTGCGTCTTCAACACCTGTTTACACAAACAGAACAAACACAAAAATATGCAATAGGTTACGTGTATGCATGTATGCAGGAGTTTTCTTACTCCGTTGGGTTAGGTCTTCCGCTGGCGACCAAGTCTTCTCAAGCAAAGTACAACTTCAACCTGTCAACATTGATTGGTTCTGTGAATTCATTTCCTTCCAAGTCTGATAGCTTCACTGCTCCATTTCCCAGGACTTTCTGAACGATGTAAGGTCCTTCCCAGTTAGGCCTGAATTTCCCTCTCGGATCCGTCGTCGACGGCCTCGACTGCTTAAGTACCAAATCACCCTTTCTGATCTTTGTGGGACGTACTTTCTTGTTGAATGCCCGGGCTAGTCTCTTCTGATACAACTGCATGTGATACAAAGACTTCGTTCTCTTCTCATCCAACAGTACCAACTGATCAAATCTCTGTGCGGCCCATTCCTGTTCCGGTTAGTTCTGCCTCTGCTAATACCCTCAGGGACTGTATTTCCACTTCTACTGGCAATACTGCTTCCATTCCGTAGACCAAGGAGTAAGGTGTTGCACCCGTTGCCGTTCTGACCGACGTTCTGTACCCCCACAAAGCATACGGTAACTTCTCGGCCCAATCTCTACAATTTTCTGTCATCTTGGCTAAAATTGTCTTTATAGTCTTGTTGGCTGCCTCAACTGCCCCATTTGCCTGCGGCCTGTACGGTGATGACTTGTGGTGGCCTATCCCGTGCCTCTGTAACATTGCCTTCGTCTCTCCTTGAAACTGGACCCCGTTGTCTGTCACTACATGATGCGGCATACCATACCGACAAATGAGGTTCCGAGCTATGAACTTTGCCATCTGCTTCGCTGTAACATTACGGAAGGATTCGGCTTCCACCCACTTTGAGAAGTAATCCACTGCTACTACTATGAAGCGATGCCCATTAGATGCATTCGGTCGAATTTCCCCGATCATGTCAATCCCCCATGCTGAGAACGGCCATGGCTCTGACAGCCCGTGCAATTCTGTGTGCGGTAAGTGATTCAGATTACCATGTGCTTGACAGTCATGACAGTGCTTTACCATCTTCGCGCAGTCTGTCTCCATGGTTGACCAATAAAAACCCTGTCTCACTATCTTGCGGGACAAGTTCAGCCCATTCATGTGCGGGACCACATACCCCGGCATGTACCTCTTCCATCACTTTCTGAGCTTCTTCTTTTCTCAAACATTTCAACTGAATGCCGTTTGCCTGTCTCTTGTACAGTTCCCCTCTCAAAGTCACATACTGGGAAGCCAACTTCTGAATGGCTATTCTGTCTTTTCTGCCCGCCCCTTCCGGGAATTCACCATGTTCCAGATACCTCTGAATGTCATAATACCAAGGCTTACCATCGTCAACCTCAACTTCCAGAATTCTTTCTATCTCATAAGCAGGTTTACTTGCTGTTGTCAGTATCAACGGTCTCATCACTAACTTCTCTGGATTTTCCCAAGTGCTGCTAGTGTAGCCAATGCGTCTGCCATCTGATTCTCTTCCCTCGGTAGGTGCTGAAACTTACACTCGGGGATATCCTGTGCCAATTTCTGAGGTGAAAAGATAAGGCTTCAACCGTTCTTCCTTCAATTCCCATTCTCCTCGCATCTGCTGGACTACCAACATAGAATCTCCGTAGATTTCCACACTCCCGGCCTTCAAGGCTATCAATGCTGTCAGGCCAAAAGCACATGCTTCATACTCAGCCATGTTATTAGTCACTCTGAATGTCAACCTCTTAGCCAAAGGCAAAGTCTCTCCCTCGGGGGTTACTATCACGATCCCAATTCCGGCTCCCTTGTAATTCACTGCTCCGTCGAAATACATCTTCCATCTCTGAACTGTTATTGCTTGGATCTCTTCATCTGGAAACTCAAACTTATACTGATCCCCCTCAACAGGTTGCAATGCCAGAAACTCCGCTACTGCTCGTCCCTTGATCACTTTGGAGGTGATATACTCAATGTCAAACTCTGTCAACAATACCAACCATCGGCCCAGTTTTCCCACTAGTGAAGGCACTGAATGAAGATATTTCAGAGGATTCTCCTTTGCCACCACCTGGATCTTGTAAGACTGGAAGTAATGTCGCAACTTTCTGGAAGCCCATACCACTGCAAGACAGATCTTCTCAACTTCCTGATACCGAGCCTCATACGGAAGCAGCTTCTTACTCAGATAATAAACTGCATGTTCTACCCCTGTCTCATCTGCCTGTACCATCATACCTCCCAATGCTTCTGATTCTATAGCCAAATACAATATCAAAGGTCTACCCGGCCTCGGAGGTTTCAATACGGGTGGCTTCACCAAGTACTCTCTGATTCTGTCGAAGGCGGTCTGACACTGTTCATTCCATCTCACTGGCTGATCTTTTCTCAACAGTTTGAAGATAGGCTCACATACCGATGTCAACTTGGCAATAAACCGACTGATGTACTGAATCTTTCCCAAGAATGCCCTGACTTCCTTTTCTGTCTTTGGTGCAGGCATTTTCTGTGATTGCCTTGATCTTTTCGGAGTCTACCTCTATTCCGCCCATTCCCACTGTATGACCAAGCAATTTCCCTGATGTCACCCCAAACACACATTTCTTGGGATTAAGCCGCAGGTTATATCTGTCAACTCTCTGGAGGAACCTTTCCAATGCCTCAATATGCCCAACTCTCGTTTCTGATTTCACCATCATGTCATCCACATACACCTCAATCTCTTTGTGCATCAAGTCATGGAAGAGTGTAGTGGCCATCCGCTGATAAGTAGCTCCTGCATTCTTAAGCCCAAACGGCATTACCTTGTAACAATAGGTACCCCACTCGGTAACAAATGCAGTCTTGTGTTTATCTTCCTCAGCCATGAGAACCTGATTGTACCCTGAAAATCCATCCGCAAATGAATACATAGCAGACAAAGCCGCACTGTCAACCAGAACATCTATATGCGGCAAAGGGAAATCATCTTTCGGACAAGCTTTATTGAGATCCCTGTAGTCTACACACATTCTGACTTTCCCATCTTTCTTCGGTACCGGTACTATGTTAGCCAACCATTCAGGGTATTTTACCACTTCCAGGAACCCCACATCTATCTGCTTCTTAACTTCCTCTCTGACTTTCTCAGCCCATTCTGGTCTCATCCGTCGAAGTTTCTGCTTTACTGGCCTCATATTCGGATAAGTTGGTATTGTGTGCTGGGCAATGTTTCTGTCTACCCCGGGCATGTCCTCATAAGACCAAGCAAATACTTTGGCATATCTGACCAACACTTGTTCTAGTTTCTCCCTCTCTTCGGAGGTTACTTCACTTGCAATCAAAATTTCTTTGGGGTTCTCAAGTGTGCCCAAGTTAAATGCAATAGTTCTGGCTGAACTGATGTCAAATATGCTGGATTCATGCAGAGTGAATGGAAATGACTCAGGCAAGTAAGCAAAAGAAATGTCTTTATTATTGGATAATGCGGAAGTACATTCAAATAAGTCAGGAAGGTAAATGTCTTCATCATCAATAGACACTTCTTCCTCTGCAATCAGGTCTTCTTCAGGCTTCTCATCTTCCAGAGTCAGGCTCTCTAACTTCATCAATTCCTCCTCCCAAATCTCTGTTTCCACAGCTTTTCCAGTCAATGGTTTCTCACCCAACAAATCCTGGAAGATCTCAAACCCAGGCACCACAATCCCATTGACTTTCACAGGTTCAGGCTCTCTTTGATACCCTGAAGCTTTCACAAAGCACTCCATCAGTTTCAGGCCCTTTTTCTTGACCTTCGGCTTTCTTCGTCAGATTTGTACCCCAAACCCTTCCGAGTAGTCTGTCCTCTGAAATCCGGCAACTTTGAACCTTTACCCGGCTCAAACTTCATCTTCTCCATAATCCTAGCCACCCTAGGATCCACCCACTCCTCAAAAGTGGCTGATACCTGGAACCTTGTGAAAGGTAGTATCTCCAAGGCAGCCACGGCATTATCTAACTCAGCCCGGATGGTAACAATCTCTCCCTCATACGGGAATCTGATCATCTGATGCAAAGTGGAAGGCACGCCCCCAAGCTTGTGAAACCAAGGCCTTCCCAGCAATAAGGCAAAAGTGGCTGGGATGTCCAGCACTGTGAACTCGACCTCATCTTCAATCGGCCCTACCTTGACCATAGCCACAAAGGTACCCTCAACTCCTCGCTTACTGTCATCATAAGCTTTAATAGTCATACTGGAGGGGTCCAAGTCTGTTGCTTTCATACCCAATCTTGCCAGAATTTTCAATGGGCACACATTGATGGACGAACCGTCATCCACCATCACACATGAAGTTTTCTTGCCCCTCACTTCGGCCCTGATAAATAGAGGCCTATTATGATTCCTCCCCTCCGGCGGGAGATCATCCTCAGAGAAAGATATCTGCAAAGCTTCCTTCTGAACTGACCCAACAAACATTGCGGGGTTGGCATCCTCCGGTACCACAATCTTGCTCAAGGCCTCAACCATAGCCTGTCTATGCTCCCGAGATGCACATAATAGTTCCCAGATACTGACTTGTGCTCTAGTCTTCCTCAATTGCCTCAGCACTATATCCCCTTCAGTATTTTCTGCAGCCTCAACCACTTCTCTACCATCTGTCAAAGCTTCCTTACCCTTTTCCGCCATATCATTATAAAAACGACCGCTACGTGTCATTCCCCTTACTTCCTCCTCATCGCTGCTAGAGAAATCAAGCCAAAAGTCCTTCTTCTGCTCAAACTCATCCTCACTAGTGCTATCCCAGATTCCCAGGCAAAAGGCTTGAGGGTGAAAGGATTTTAGGACAAGGTTTCTGGAAGGCCAGAATTGATCATATAGGCTGGTGGTGGTACGGCACGGTAGTTGGGTAAGGGGTTTTTCTGTGTATCGGGCTGTTCTGTTTCTGGGTTGGGTATTTTCTTGGAGTCTATGAGGTCTTGGATTTCATGGCGGAGTCGGGCGCAGTTGTCGGTGTCATGGCCTTTTTGTTGGTGGAAGTGGCAATAAAGGCTTAGGTTAATATGTGGTGGTAGGGGATTGGGTAATGGTTTGGTATCCAAGGGTTTAAAAGCCCTTGCCTCTTCAACTTCTCTAGCACCTTAGACAGGGGCCTTCCAAATTGGAAAACTGCCTGTTCCGGATAGCAGCAACTTCAGCAGAAACGGGCTTTGTTCCCGATGTTCCCCCAATGGGCCTCCTGTTTAGACCATAGAATTTTCTATTCTCGGCCTCTTCTTCCTCAATATCCATGACAGTTTCCCTCAACTGCCGAAAGTCTGCAATCATGGAGGTCATCCTCCTCAACTTGCCGTAAATGGAGGGCTTGGTGCCCTTGATAATCATCTTGATCTGATCCTTCTCCGAAGGCCTGGTCTGCATTTTCAATAACTGACCCCTCCACCGGTCCACATACTCCTTAAAACTCTCCTCCGCTTTCTGCTTAACATTCTCCAGATCACGGAGTGACAAGTCGATCTCCAAGTCAGTGACATACTGTTTCAGGAAGGCATCAGCTAACTCCCTCCAATCTTCCTTCACCTTCTTCTCCAAACTGTGGTACCATACCACGGGAGCTCCTTCAAGTGACATTCCAAACATTTTCTGTACCTGACGCTGAGACAAGCCAACTGAACTCATGACTGATACAAACTGTCGGAGATGCACCCTCGGATCCCCATTCCCGTTGAACTTAGCCATATCTGGCATCTTGAACTGTGCTGGCAACTGTTCCTCAAAAGTCAATGTGTCATAATCCAGCAGATCCTCATTCTTACCCCTCATCTTGCGGGTAACTGACTCAACCTGATCCCGAAGTTTCTGCAACTCTGTCTGAGACCCAGATACTCTGCCTGCTGCATACTCTGCCATATCATCATCAAAAGCGGGGATATCATCCCCCAATCTGTTCGGAGATTCCTCTTGCCTCACATCCCCAGAATTAACCCCGGCACGAGACCCAGCTATACCAGCCATAGCAGTAGTCAAAGCCTGCAACTGTTCAGTGATCTTGGCGAGACCATTCTCTAACTGATCCATACGGGACACCTCATTATCGGATTCACTCATACTTGTTCTTTTAGTGAGTCTGGTTCCTTCTCTAACCCAAACGGTATCTATGGTGTCTTTTAAGACACAGAGGATGTTAACAGGGTATATGTATGCATGATATGCATAAGAAATATATAACATTAAATCAAATAAAATTATCAAACAAATCGGCCTATCATCATTTTAGAAACTTTTGGGACAACTGTCATAAGGGTGAACCCGTCCCAGTTTAAATGGCACAACGAGTTCACGTCTTACGGCAAAGAGCCCAACTAAATCCAATGATAATATTCCGAAGACAAGCACTCAAGGTGGCCCATCAATCACTTAGAAGCTTTTGGCCCAATAGTCATGAAATACGTTCTTGTCCCAGTTTAAATGGCCCAACAAGCCCATATCCCATGACAAATGGTCCAAATGGATCCAAACGGTGATGTTCCCAAACATAAGCATAGAAGGGAGATAATGCAAACATAACATAATAATTTTTTTCATAATGGCCCATCAACATTTCAGAAGCCTTGGGCCTAATAGTCATACAGTACGAACTTGCCCAGTTTAAATGGCCCAGCAAGCCCGCATTTCTGACAATAGTCCAACTGCATCCAAATGAGGATGGTCCACAAGCACATACTCAAGGAAATAATTGCTACTTTAACCATATAAACCAGTCTATGGGTGGATTTGCAAGAGTATGGACAAAGGCTCTCACTGGCGAAGGATAGCCCACAACTAGGTCTCCCCACTCAAGGGTTCAAGCGACCAAGTGAGCGTATCCCTTTTTATACACTAAGGTACGTGCCAATGAGCTATGGTGTGTGACGGACTGTCAAATGGATTTCCCGTTGTAGATCCCCCAGAGGGAAGGTGGAGCGAGGCTCACTTAAATACCCAAGCCTCTTAGGCTCTTATCGCTTGTTGTCAGGAATAAACAACGAGTCCTCCAAATTAGTCCATCACAAAGGCTACAAGTAGATGGCCATATAGGTGCCTCACAGCTTTTCCTTCTAGAAAGGTAGTGAATGAAGGAAGACACCAAACCATTACCTAGCCTCAAAGTGCCCTTGATTAAACCCTCACTTATCCACTATAGACATGGCCAATTAAAACATAAATCCACTCATTACAAGACAATATTTCGGGGCCAATTTACATCCCCAGTGGAGTCGCCAGACTGTGGGACAACAGGACTGGGCGACGCCGTTCCTAGGCTCGCGGCCTAGTTGGGAAGGATTACATAACATGGAGTCGCCACCCGGTGTGAACCGGGACAAAGATTTAAGGCCGCACTCACCCCTCGCAAGGGAAAACCTCAAACCGTTGGGTTCGGAATGGTCCCTTACTTATGTCACTTGTAATGAAAGGATTCATGTAATAATTTAAACAAGCTGAAGTAACACTTATTCTAAGGGTATCATGCTTCTAAATTCACATTTATAAAATAAAATATGCGCCTAAATATACATGTATTTCACATATTCTTACATTTAAATTTGCATGCTTAACATATATCAAGATAGCAACTAACATACAACTTTACTTGCATATCACATTCAGGAAAAAACACAAGCACACATATTAACCATACAAGCACACATATGGGCACTTTTCAAGTGGTACGTGGAATTGTGGCCCAAGTACAGACCGCACTACCGTCCATTCGGAATCGGCTACGGAATTTACGTCTGGGTTTCCATCCGATATACCGCAAGAAATAATGCTCAAATGTTATCATGACATAAGCATACGAATTGTGACACATTTGCATAAGAAAGATCAACTAATAGGCAATTATGCATGAATATAATAAGACAGACTCAGTTCAGTGTGTGTGCGTTCGTGTAGCGTTCGTAAACGCGTTCGAAAAGAAATGAAACAGAATGCTCACGTTCGAGTAGCGTTCGTAAACGCGTTCGAACGGAAATGAAACAGAATGCTCACGTTCGAGTAGCGTTCGTAAACGCGTTCGAACGGAGACGAGACAGAATGCTCACGTTCGAGTAGCGTTCGTAACGCGTTCGAACGGAGATGAGACAGAAAGCTCACGTTCGTATGGCGTTTGTTAACGCGTTCGAACGGATACGAGACCTGACACATAATAAGGCAAAAACACATGCGCGTTCGAGTTGCGTTCGTGAACGCGTTCGAACGGACACGGACCTGATGCAATACATAAACAGAAAATAAAAGGGCGCGGCGAAGCACTGCCGTAAAGGTGACCTTTTGGGGCTCTTGATCTCTCAAAGAGAGGACCTTTAGACCAACATGCTAAGCCCATGCGCGTCATATCACACATGCAAGAATAGAACCAATCATATCAACCAAGTATGCCCGATTGAACGCATCTTACATCCAATCCGAACACACGTCAACCGGCGCGGCAAAGCATCGTGGTAAAGGGCTTTTAGCCCCTCCCCATAGGGGATCTCACAACACACTTACTAAGCCCATGCGCTCGATTGACTTATACATACGAAAACAAAGATAATAATATCAAACTAAGTATGCTCGATTGAACGTATCTTGCGTCCAACCGAACATACATCAACCGGCGCGGCGAAGTAGTGTCACGAAGGTGGCCTTTTCGGCTCTTTGTCTCACAAATGGAGGACCTTTGGACTAACTCACTAAGCCCATGCGCTTGGTTGAATCATACAAAAATAAACAATATATTGAATTCAAGAGAAAACTAAATAAACAAAAAGCAACACAACGAAAAAGAGATGGTGCCGTTTACTCAAGCGGTACGTGGAGTTGTGGCCCGAGTACAGATCATATTACCGTCCATTCGGAATCGGCTATGAAATTTATGTCCGGGTTTCCATCCGATATACCGCGAGAGTTGACACATCTCTCATTCATCTAATGCCCACAACATATTACATCTCATAATTCATGCATATTTACATACTCAAAAATCACAACACACATTTCAACATTACAATCATACACGAAATACTTAATAAATAATGCGGAAAAGGAAAACAAGTGTGAAAGATACCCTCAGGTCTAACCTTTTAAGCCGTCTCTCGGACTCACGTTCCACGAAGATCGAAAGGGGGGTAAAGCTCCGCAACTTTTCTGGTCCCTGGTTCAACGTCCTAGCTCACTGCTTCGCTGCTTTGCTTATTGTTCGAACTCCGTTCTGCTCCTATTCGGCTCCTGTTTTGCTGCTCACTGCACGGGCTACCTGTTTCAATGTTTTCAAAGAACTATTCCAAGTTGTGTGGGTTCTTAGTGCAATTAAAAGTGATTATTTTTAAGATTGTCTATGTAGTTTTAGTTACTGTTTTTTTAAAGATTTGGGCTGCTGTTAAGGTGATTTAGGAGGTGTTTAGGCGTGTTTTAGGGTGTGGTTTTTTGTGGTAATTTTCGGTGGTGGAGGGCTGTGTGAGTATGGATGTTCGGCTAGGGGAGGTGGCTTGTGGTGGTTTCTTTGTTCTTTTGTGTGTGTATGAAGTGTTTTCTCTTGGATGTGTTTTGGGTGTGTAGAGAGAGTTTAGAGAAATTTCGAGAGAGCTTGGGTGTGAATTGTGTTGTGTGAAGGAGACGATGGCCTTGGTTAGGGGTTGTTTATATAGAGAATGGCTAGGGTTACAAGGGAAGGGATTTGTGCATTAAATTAGGATATGATTTAGTTTTAAACAAGGAAATCAAAGGATTGAGGGGGGACAAAATATTTTACTTTAGGAAGTAGTTGTAATATTTAATTTGTGTTGGTTTAGGAATACAAATATTTTATATTGGTAAGTCTTATTAGATTAGGAAGTCAAATATATGATTGGCTTTAATTGGTTAAGATTGATTTTAATTAGGTATCTTCCTTTTGATTTAGTATGTGATTTGTTTAATTTAGGCATGATTTTAGTTTAAGTTGGTAATTGTTTATTTTAATTGGTAAATGGTTTTAAATATTTTATTTAATGTTTAATATTTAATTTAATATTAATTATTTAATTTGGGATGTGTTTTATGGGCTTTGGGGAGCTAAATGGGCTGGGTGTGAGGCTAGCAGCAAAACCAGAATTACCGACACCGTTCGAACGCCCTCGAACGCTACACGAACGCCCGCAATCTGTTTCCCGTTCGAACGAAGTAACGAACGCAGCACCAACGAAGACAGTGAGCTTGTTTATTCTGAATTCCCCTTCCGATATCCGTTTCCGCGGCTTCCGTGACTCAAAAGGTAGTGCCTCCAAATGAGCTCATCATCGGGTTTCACATGCGAAAATGCAATGCCTACAGGTATGTCGGTCTCCAGACACGGGATTATGTCGTGGCTTTGCAACGGCTCTTTCAACGACTACATCCGTAAAAATAAATCAGTAACCGGTTTATGTGGTCCAGTCTGGTCTTTGCCGGTTCCATTAACGGAATAAGATAGCCATTAGCTCACCGGTTATGGAAGCGGTTGGTGGTGCCGGGTTCCAGTAACTTTGTAAACCTTAGGTTCACCGGTATGTTGACCGGTATGGGACCGATAAGGTCTATGCTGGTCCAGTTGAGCATGCACTAACACTTATCTACGGTTATGGGATCCGGTAAGGGACGTATGCGCCATGCCGGGTACTCTGTACCAAAAATGCAAGGTATGAAGGTTTTAATGCATTTGACATGAACTCCTGCATCTAAGTGAAATTGTGCATGTTTCCATGACTTAGGCACTTGAATACTCAAAACACATTACATTAGAAGCCCTAACCTAAGACTTCATATAAAATCTTCGTTGTATGCAGTTTCACATTCTTCGCTCTTACCACGGTTGTGCTTCGACATCTTTTTGTTTGTCTCGCTTTTGCGGTCGAAGACTTCACTCTCGTTGCATCATCAAAATCCATTAGGACTATGTCGCTAACAATCTCCCCATTTTTATGATGGCAACCCCTTAAAACTTGTGAAGCTTCTAGGAGTCCAAATGTGATGATTTGCTCCCATTAATATTAGATTCCCTCAACGTGTGATGTCTTCAAAATAGCTTTTAAGACTTAGACAACACATAGTACATTTACCCCCCCTTAATACAATGGTGATGGTAAAACAAGTTTTAATCTCATTTCTAATGATTTCTCCCCCTTTGACATTATCAAAAAATGGAGAAGCATAATTTTAAATCTAAATGAGATACCAATTAATATGTGCATTAAATGATGATACCAAACTTTAAAAATATGCACAATTTGGTATTTCCCCTTTTGCCATAAGATGTAGAAATCATGCATAAAAATGTTTCTCAAATTTTATACCAATGATTACCAATTGAATAATTATCAATGCATTTTTAATGATTTCCTCCCATAATTATGATATCAATTAATAAACAATCAAATATTCATGCATTTCATTATACCAATGGGAAATTATGTCTATATACATGCATTTCATTTTCATTCAAATATATTAAATGGTAAAAACATTTTCAATGCAAATCAATCAAGTAATCACATATATGAAATTTAACTCAATAAATTCAATGTGAGACTAATTGATACAAAATGGGGTTTAAATTTATGATTAAGGTATTTTAATGATATCAAATGAAAATCGATACCAATAGAAGTTTGAATATATTGCCTAATCATTTGTATGCTTCAAAAAATTTATACCAATTTGAAATAGGCATACACACATAATTTAGAGGAAATGGTACCAATGTTTCCGTGAATACGGAGTTTACCTATTACCGTTGTGATTCCTCATCTCTTTGAGCCTTTGGGATCAATTTGAATTTCTCTTTAAAGATCCTTCCCAAAGCTCCCCCTACAAGATTATCAAGTGCATTTTGGTACCCAACATTTCTTAGGTCTATGGGGGTTAAACTTGATTCCTTGAGGAATCCATGCATTTTTAAATCAGGTCTTGTTCATGCACTCAAAAATTTTGTGGCCCTTTTTTATTACATGCATGACATGTGACATTTCATTGATAGCACTATTAGCATGAGAGTCGGATGCCTTAACAAAATATTTCAAAAAAAATTTCTTTAATATAAGGCATATATCATAATTCTTCTCTTTTAAAAGCATATTTTTGGATCCAATTAGCATATTAATTTTTTTTGTCCCAATGTGATTTACTAACAATATTTTACAAATATATAACTTTTTATTTAATACTATATTTTCATTCAATATAGATTCGCAATCACATATTTTGAGGCTAGATGACATGTTAGATATGACATTTTCAAGTTCTAGCTTTTTATCTTTTAAACATGCAATTTCATCATTTAAACATGTTATTTCTTTTTCATGTTTGGCCTTTAAGCAAGTAATCTCATTATCTAAAAAATGAAATTTATCCATACAAGATGCACGTTCATTTTTAAGTGATGAATGCTCATTTTTAACCAATTTAATTTCTTTTTAAGCATTCACATAACTCATTTAATCCATTAAAAGCATCAAGTAAATCATTATATTCTTGAGAGTTGTGTATCTTTTCTTCTTCGTTTTCAAAAAAAGAAATCATCATCCTCGATAGCCATGAACGCTATTGTTTTGTCTTTGACTTCTTCTTCCTCGGATGAGCTAGAGTCGTTATCGCTCTAAGTTGAAGTAGCTTTCATTGCCTTTTTCTGGATTTTCCTTTCATTTTCTTCAATGGGCAATCAGTAAGCTATATGACCTGGTTTATTACATTCATAACAAATAATTTTCTTGTGCTTCCGTGGCCATTTTTTTATTTCTTCTCATCCATTTTTTATTTCTTTAAGCTTTTCGGATTTGAGAAGCTATTGACCTTATTGGTTATTATTGCCAGCTCATCATCACTATCCTCTTCACTTGAGCTTGAATAATCTCTTATGTTTGCTTTTCAAGGCAAGATTCTTCCTTTTTCTCTTCTCATCTTCCTCTTTTTGATCCATTTGACCTCCAATTCATACTCGAGCAATTTTCCGACCAACTCATCTAGTTTCAAAGTGTTCATGTCGTTTGCTTCTCTAATGGAGGAGGTGTAGCTTCTATATTCATTAGGAAGTGACCTGAGAATTTTCTTCACTTGATCCGTTGGCCCAATGATTTTTCTCAAAGCGCTCAAATGATTTATGATGATTGTGAATCTTGAAATCATGTGATCAATTTCTTCCCCGGATTCCATTTTGAAACTATCCAATTCGCACATGAACCGGTTGATCTTCGATTCCTTCAATTGGCTTGTGCCCTCGTTGACCATTTCCAAAGACTTCCACAAATCATATGCATTTCCATATTCCAGAAGCTTGTTTATTCGACTCCGATAAATAGCACAAAAGAGTTGGTTGAGTGCCTTATCATTTTGTGAGGCTTGTCTCAAATCCTCATTATCTCATTCTAAAGTCGGCTTTGGAATCTCAACACCATTGTCATCCTTCTTCGTTCACCCTTTTGCACCTAGTGTAATTACCAAGTAAGATTGCGGATCAACGGCTAGAAGGTAGTTCAACATCCTCATTTTTCAATAGTTGTAATCAGTTCCGGTGTAAAATGGAGGTCTAGTTGTTGAAAATCCTTCGGCAAGATTTGATGAGTTGCTTGTAGATGCCATGATCTATTCTCGAACGGTTAAGTCTTTGATGAGAATACCTCGCTCTGATACCAACTGAAATTTCCTACAAGCAATAGCGATAAACCAAACTCTATACCCAAGAGGGGGGTGAATTGGGTTACGGCTAAAATATGCGGAATTAAAAATTTTTGTCGATTTTAAGTTAATTTACCAATTAAGCTTAAAATCAATTTTCTTTATTATAATAAACAACCTATATGCAAGTTTCTAATATATAACATATAATAAATTAAACATGCAATATGTAAAAAGTATAAGGATAGAGAAAAGACATGAGATTTATAGTGGTTCGGCCAACAATGCCTATGTCCACTCACCCAAGCCACACTTGAAGCTTTTCACTATGAATCGAGTTTTTACCGTGGCTCACTCGCAACCAAGAGTTTTACGCAAGGTGCACTTCAAACCTTTTTTAATGAGTTTTCTACGTAGGCGCACTCACGAACCTTTACAAATTACATAAACTATGGGATTTCACAAACCGCAAGTGTTTTGAATAAGAAGTTGTAAAACACACTTGAACACTCACAATGATAAAAAAGTTGTGTGAGTTAGTTACCCAAGTGATATAAGCTCACTACAAATGTGTATGAAGGTGTGGTGTGTGTGAGCTTGATGTATGAGTGTTTATGAATATGAAGATTTAGAAAACACTCTTGTTTTTGCCTTGGTAGAATGTGTATGAAGGTTTTCTAGTTCTCTAACCAAGCAAAAATGAATTGGGACTCTATTTATAATAAAATGTAAGACTGCCCCAACTTTATAGTCTGAGATCGGTATGCCGGTATGGCTTTGCAACGGCTCTCAACGGCTATATTACCGTTAAAAATATATCAATTACACCGGTATGGTCACCGGTATGTGGACCGGTATGGTCCTTGCCGGTTTCAGTAAAGGAACTAGCCGTTAGGCTCACCGGTATGGAAGCCGGTTTGGTGTGTGCCGGTTCCAGTAGCTTTGTAAACCTTAAGTTCACTGGTATGTTGACCGGTATGGGACCGGTAAGGTCCGTGCCGGTTCCAGTGAGCATGCATAACATAGCATCTCACCGGTATGGATACGGGTAAGGGACCGGTATGCCGGTCTCTGTACCAAAAAATGCAAGTATGAAGGTTTTAATGCATTTTGTACATGAACCTAATGCATCTAAGTGAATGTGCATGTTTCCTATGAACTTAGGCACTTGAATACTCAAATCACATTACAATTAGAGCCCTAAGCTAAGACTTCATATAAAATCTTCGTTGTATGCAAGTCTTCACATTCTTCGCTCTTCACCACGGTTGTGCTTCGACGTCTTTTTGTATTGTCTCGCTTTTGCGCGTCGAAAATTTCACTCTCGTTGCATCATCAAAATCCATTACGGCTTACGCGACTATGTCGCTAACAACTTTACCTTCTCTGTTTAAGCTTGGAATGTATGGTTTGGTGATGAGGTTTCCAAAGATTTCAAAAAAAAATATTTGGATTAATGAAACCAACTAATTTATAATAGAATGCAATTCAATGTAATAAAATGAAAATAATTAATGCACTAAATTTTAAAGTTATGAATTTAGAGAAATTTCAATTTTTAATGTATAATATGATTTATATATTTTTAATCTTTTATTGATATGATCTCTTTTTACGAACTCGCTTAGCCCTTATAAAATTTAAGACAATTCAGGACCGTCCTAAAATAAGTCATACATATTTTTCATCAATCGAAACATAACATAAGGAATAATATTGTACCATAAACCATGCATTATATTTCATTAATCCAAATATAATCTAAGGAAATAAATACGGTAAATTATAGCTTCAACTTCAATTTATATATTAATAATAATAAAAAATATATTAATGGTTTTATTTTTTGAGTTTTTATATATAAATATCCGCTACTTATATCATTTTTTTCAGGAGAAAAAAATAAATGATTCGTCTAAAATAGTATAATTTTTTTGGTTTCCTCTTCGAATTTTCAAATCACTTTTCATTGATGATAATTATTTAGATAAAATACTGGAGGCGGTTTGGAATTGATGGTGTTTATAAAAATAATATGCTTCTAGTTTGCTAGTGAAATAATCAATTGGATAAAATTTCATTAATGAAATATTGTTCCATTGTTTAATTACCAAAATATATATAACTACATTTTTTTTTTTTGCAAATATATATAAAATAAAATAATTAATGTAAAATATGATAAAATATGATTCTTTGTCAATTAGTTAAGTTGGCGAAATTTCTTATAAGGTTTAGAGAAGATTAGATTACTATTAGGTTAAAAATAAATTAATTTGCATAAAAAAAAACTCATAAGATTCTAAATACACGCCTGAGAACAAATTGTAAAAAGCTAAGCAATATATCCATATTCATCTTTACCGCGCACATCGTTGAAGAAATGCAAGATGTACTTATTTTTTTATTTTTTTTTTTGGAAAATAAATAAAAAGAGTTACACATATCTATAGGATATTAATAGGTTATTACCTTCTTTGAAAGGTATTTAAATTACTTTTCAGAGCCTATTAACATATGTAGGGCCGGACCTAGGCTAAGGCGTACAGATTTTGAATAATTAACGGATAAGGGTCTTGAAATTTTTATATTATAATATTATATTATGATGAAGAGCCCTAAAATATAAAAAATAGTTTTAGACCCAGATGATCTCAGGACTGGTCATTAACATATATAACCTTAGCCTATATTAATTATTTTATTTTATTTTAGGCAAAAATGCAAAACTGACCCTCTAACTTTCACGTTTTTTTTTTCATTTCAGTCCTCTAACTTTCAGTTTTGTCAATTCATTCCTCTAACTTTTATTTTTTATCAATTCAAGGCTTCGTTACAGTTGCTGTTACTGTTGTGTTACTGTTGTCGTTACTGCTAGTTATGCGCCCTAGCATATATTTATTTTGCTAGTTATGCGCCCTAGCATAACTTCAAAGTAAAAAAAAAATTGCTCGGTCTAATTCGAAAATTATTTTAAAAAAAAAAAAAAACTGAATTCATGATAATTTTTAACCTGCATTATGTTAGAAATTTAGGTTAAAATATTTCAAAATTGGAACAGGCATATCAGTCAAAATTGGGGCTTATCGGGTGGGCAAAAAAACCGACCGAACCGAATCAAAATACAAACCGAACCAAACTGGAACCAATTTACAGTTTTTTTTCTAACGTTTCGGATGGGCTGGCACCCCAAACAAAAAGTAACAAATTATAATATTTCATTAAATTAATTTTCACTAAACACCAAATAAATTAAATAATATCACAAATAAAATTATAAAATAAACAACATAATGTGATTAGATTTGTAATCACATATAAAAAACAGGGGTGGGCACATTTCAGTAAAAATTTGTAATTATAATTATTCGATTTTTTTTAACAAAGGAAAGTAATTGTTCAGTTTTTTATTTAAAAAAAAATTTTTTTAAACAAAAGTAATTGAAGTTATGTTAGGGCGCATAAACTAGCAGTAACGGCAACTGTAACAGAGCCTTGCATTGACAAAAATTGAAAGTTAGAGGACTGAATTGACAAAAATTGAAAGTTAGAGGACTGAATTGACAAAACTGAAAGTTAGAGGAGTGAAATAAAAAAACGTGAAAATTAGAGGGTCAGTTTTGCATTTTTACCTTTATTTTATTATCTCACACAAGTTAATTGAGGCCGTCGCTGGTTTGTTTTAAAATAAACTAAAATGTACTTCAATTTTTTATTAGATGGCTATTAATGTGTAGAAACAAAAATAAACGATATATTTCAATATCATTTTGTTGTGATTCTTGATCACTATAGAGTATTTTGAGGAAAAATTGAATCTATTACTTACAAGAATTGAAATTACAAGTGTTTAAACTCTTTACAAAAAACCCCACTCCTAACACTCTCCAAGCTCTCTTGACATGAAACTTAATATTTTTTGGGTGATTTGAGCTCTCAAATGACTCCCAATTTATAGTGAAACTCAAGCTCACTATTTACAACAACCTAATAAATGCACCTAAAGTAAATTTGGAGTTTTGCTCCAAAATTTCAACAAATGAGATCCTCCACCTAAAGTAGGTTGGGTTTTGCACCATTGTCAAAAGGTAGCAATTTACTTTTGAAAAATGAGGATGCAAGTTGGACACTACAATTCTCCCCCTCTAACTGCATCTGAAACGATTGTCTTATGACAGCTATCCCGGTTATATCTCTGCACAACTCTAACTTGTCACGAGTGATTACCTTTGTTGAAATATCGGTTGTGTCTCTGCACAACACACTTCATTGTGTCTCTGCACAATATTCTTTTGTTGTGTTTCTTCACACATTTATTCCTCAGTACCCTCTTGTTTTGTGTGAAACTCTCTAGCTCCCCATCATCAGTAAGTAGAATATATTCGGATCCCAGATATCTGGTTGATGGAATCCTGCCTCGCTCAGATCTTCTTGTCTGATGTCCACTGATTTCAGGAGGTTGTCATCATCTAACTTTGTGGATGATCTTGTAGTATCTATTGGAGCGGGGGTTGCGGCTCCCCCTGCTCAACACCATCTTCCTTCATATGGTTCTGCTTCTGGCATCTCATGCACCCATATTATTTGTGGTCACTCGTGTGGTGTGTGGGGTTGTGTCTGGATTTGCATCGGTTTGTCGGCATAGAATTAGAAGACATATTAGGCTTTTCAATGTCTTCTATTTGTTTGGTCTTCAAGAAACACTACATCTCTGCTTCTGATGACCTTCTTCTCCTTCGAATCCCATAGTATGTATCCAAATTTTTCATCTCCACAGCCTAGGAATTTACATGGAATTGTCCTTGCATCGAGCTTTTGCCTGAGCTTCTTGGATACATGTGCAACGACTAAACAACCAAATACTTTAGGGTGAGAGTATGAGGGATTCTTATCAGACCACATTTTCTCCAGAATTTCAGTATTCAACAGTAAAAATGGTGATCTTGATCAGGTAGTTGACGGTACGAACAGCTTTTCCTTAGAATGGTTTTGGCAGCTTAGCCATACTGATCATTCTGCTGATTTTCTCCATAATGGTGCGGTTCATTTTTACAGCCACACCATTATGTTGTGGGGTGTGTGGAACAATTCTTTCATGTCGAATGGCGTGTCTCATGCAGTAGGTATCAAACTCCCTGAAACTGTACTCGCCTTCATCATTTGTGCGGAGGCACTTCAGCTTATTCCTTGTTTCACGTTCTACCATGGCATGGAACAGCTTGAACTGATATATGACCCGATCCTTTGTCTTCGGGAAATACACTCAAACTTTCTAAGAAACATCATCAATGAAAGTCATAAAATATTTATTACCGCCCAGTGAATCAACCTCAAATGGACCACAAACATCAGAGTGCACCAGACTGAGCAACTTTGATATTCTCGTATAAGTGAATTTAAACGAGACTCTGTGCTGCTTACCAAATAAGTAGTGGTTGCAAGTAGGGGTGATCACGGTTTCGAGTCAAACCGCAACCTGACCCAAACCGCACCGCACAGTTTGAAAAAAAAATTAAAAATGATTCCGAGTCAATCTGAACCGAACCGCAAATTTTGAGTCGGTGTGCGGTTTTGACCCAACTGCTACCCGAACCGCCCAAAACCGTAACTTTTGACTCAAACTGCGACACGAACCGCCTAAACCGCCGACCCGTGTTCAAATTAGATATTATTTTATATTTTTCTTCTTCTTTAACCATGAAATTTAAGATATTTAATGATCATATGACATTATGTAATGTACAAATGAAAATTATGTATTTTTTCTCTTCAATTATTATGTGAAAACACAGAAAATTTTCTTTAAAAAATTTATAATCCAAACCGCCGACCCAAACCGCCCAAACTTCTAAACCGTCGCGGTTTTTCTTATCAAATTTGTGGTATCGATTTCTAATTTCTCAAACAGCCAACCCGCGCGGTTTGAACTGAAAAATGAAAAAATCGACCTGAACCGCACCGCGAACAGCCCTAGTTGCAAGGACCTAGTGTAGCATCTTTGGTAAGCTTCTTCTTGGTCATGGTAGACAACCCTCTCTCACTCATGTGACCGAGTCTCTGGTTCCACAAATTTTGAGAAGCTTCTTTTTCAGCTACATTGAGGCTGTCTGCACAAATCTTTACATGAGTCTTGTATAGTGTGTTGTAAGCATATCCTCAGACGACAATCATGACACTTTTGTTAGGGTTGGTGCTCCGAGTGCCAATCCGGATCGTATTTATGTCCGATTCATAAATACGAGCGATTCAATTTTCCATAATATTACTAATTTTAATAGTAGCACCCTTGTCTTTTATATGCTTATTCGATCTAATTGCTATCAGATATCTGATTACGATTAGATCGAAAATGAATCTGGTTCAGTGATATGTATATATTAGACAAAGTCCCTAGGATTTACAGTATAGTGCGTAGTTACAACGTAGTTTGTAATTGACATTGGGAAGCGCACTATTAGTTGTATATCTTTAAATAAAGTTCATGGTCAAAATTTGCTAACACGGGTCGGTTAGTAAAATCCGCTGAGACCAGTACATGTCGTATATCGTGACTTGGTCCGATGGTTTATCCCAGTGAACCATGAGTCTCGGGATACTCGTATAGACATATAGGTGTTTATTTGATAAGACACTAAACGACTCACTGAATGTTTCCTAATAGATGGTACACGAACGTCAATAGGAACCTTCTCGAGTTGAGCGAGCATAATGGTCATTCGACTTAAGATACCACTGTGGATATATGAGCTATCCTCCATACTTTGATGGCAGTCACGTCAACGATCTAGTCATGATCATACCTTCGCATGTTCGTTGGGTGTGAACTGATGTTCATGATATCGTGTGCGTATCAAGATATGATTTGTCAGTCTTGTGTACAGGGTTTATGCATTCATCACATGTTTACGATCTAGTAAATCCATGGCTGTGGTATAACTTCAGAAATCAAATCCGAGTGTTATTTAGAGATCGTAAATCGAAAGTCGACTGTATTATACCGAACGGATTTGACGTTCTGATCTATATCCCAGGTATAATACGGATGGCCTGTGACGGAGTGATTATATGTATGGTACAACCTCGGCTTGCATAGTTTAGCGAGATTATCCGTGGTCGTCATAATTCATGAGTTGGTGAATTATGGACATGAAATTGGATTTCGTGACGGATAAACCTAACTTATAGAATCTCACAATATGAAGTGTACTCGTTGAGCACTTGGGCAACTCGATATGAATAATACAGATTATTCATAATACTTCACCAGATTAAATGAGTTAATCCGGATCGTTTAATCGGTTAAACGATGACACATGTATTAGAGGATTTTGTCTGCTAATAATTATTGTGTATTTGTATTTGATACATAATACGATTAGATACACATTAATTATTTGTCAAATGAGATTTTGACACATGTCATATATATATATACTATTTTTTGCCCGTGCCTACGGCACGGTATTCCAGTATTTGCTCATGCCTACGGTACGGTGTTACAAAATTAAATGATTTTATTTTTTAATTAAATGATTTTATTTTAACTTTCTATTTTTTTAATTTGATAATTTGAAAATTTTTGACCATTTTCCATCAATCAATTCACTCTCTTTCCTCCAATTACCAATGAAATGATATGGGCCGTCAATTAAGCCATATAAAGAGAGCCGTTGGATACACTCTCTTTCCTCCAACACCATTCTCCTTTATTATATAGATATGTGTTTATTATTTAATGAAAATAAAAATACATATATGGTCAGACCCGGCCGGCGGTTCGGTTCTGGTTCGGAACCAAACCGAACCGGCCGGTTTTCGATTCCACACTTAAGTGGAACCGGAACCTTGAACCGAACCGGAATCGACTGGTTCGGTTCCGGTTCCGGTTTGGTTCCGAACCTTTTTTTTTTAAAAAAAAATCGAAAATAAATTAAAATAAATGAGATTATTTTATAAATAAATAAAATTATTACATTGAAGAGCTTAAGCTTAAATTTTTAAAAATTTAAGTTGCCTACGTATCCTCAAAGGGTGAGAGGAATCAAAGCTCACGTAGTTCCATTACAATTTTAAGACATTTCCCCTTTGTAAATTTACAATTTTACAATTATCAATCATCATTATCAGTTGATCCTTCAGCTCCGGTTCCGCTTGCACTTGTTGTTGCAGATGCATTATCGAACAAATCTTCAAAATCATCGGGGGCATCTTCTTGTTGTCTCAGATCAGCTCGAGTCCAATCTCAACACAAGCTATTGCTTCTAGAATGCTTGGATGTAATGAAGATCGTCTAGCTTCCAATATACTGTCTCACATGCTGAAGGCTTGCTCAACCGCAACAGTGGAAATAGGTGATGCCAATATCTCTTTAGCAATAATTGATAAAACATGATATATATTTTGATGTCGGTTCCACCAGTCAAGGATTTTAAAATTTTTACTAACTAAACTTTCAGTAGGAAACTCGAAATTTGTAGATAAATAATTATCTAATTCAGGGTTATTAGTTGTCGTATCCCTAGTTTTTTATTTCGTTGCAATAACCAACGATCTCATGCGCTGAGTCTTGTTTGAATTACTGGTTCGCTACTACTAGATTCACCTAATGTTCCTAAGTTATATCTTACAATATAATCATTAAATAACTCAATTAAATCATTTCCTAATTTCGTCATTATTCTTGTAATATCAATTTCATCTAATATTCCTAAATAACCATAGTAAGCTTGTAAAGCACCATTCAAACCTTCTAATTTAAATATAGGATCAAAAACATCATCAATAAGATAAAGTAAAAGAATGTCTCTAAAATAATTCAACCATTTTAAGTTCATAATAGTAATGGCTTCTAGCAAAACAATATCATTAGGATCGCTATTTTCAGCATGTTCATCGAGAGCACCACAATATTCAAACTTTTAAGAAGAAATAAATGTGCTGTTGGATAATAAACACCGCTAAAAGTTAAAGTAGCTTCATTAAAAACTTTTAAAATATCTAAAATGTTTTCACAAATATCACATTGACTAGGATAAAGTGTGACATTTTGAACATGTTGAGAAAAAAAAAACTACATAATGCATCTTTGTATTGAAATACTTGACATAAAAGAAAATAAGTTGAATTCCAACGTGTTGGAACATCTCTTGAAAATTTAATCGGTTTAATACCATTTATTTTACAAAACTTCGTCCATTCTCTCATAACTTGAGAATATGACCAAATACAATTAAGTGTCATTTTAATAGGATCAATGAAAGGTGATAATAATTTTAGACAGTCTCGAACACATAAGTTAAGAACATGACATGTACAACGAATATGAACAAATCGACCCCCTAAATTTGGTTGACATAAGGATTTTAAATCATTGATGGATGCAGTATTTGCAGATGCAATATCAAATCCAATTGTTAAAATTTTATCTACTCAACCATATTCATCAAAAATTACCTTCATCATTCTATAAATATTTTGTGCAGTATATTGGTCATCAAAAACTCTAAATGCAATAAGTCATTTTTGCATGGTAAATGATGCATCAATCCAATGACAAGTCACACTCATGTATGAGTGTGTTTGCCAATTGTCACTCCAAATATCAGAATATATAGAAATACGACATTTCATCTCTTTAAATATTTCATTTAAAATAATTCTACCATCTTTATATAATTTAAAAATGTGACGTTTTGTTGTGTTTCGAGTCATTCTACATGCAGAAGGATTTAAAGCATTATGCACGTAATTAGTAAAATGAAGTTTTTCACCAAAGCTTAAAGAAAGATTTGCCATACAAGTTAATTTCGCAAATTCTTATATATTTTTTGCATCAGAATATTTAAATAAATCTACAGCACTCGTACATTTACTAGATGATGCGTATCTGGCCATTTGAGTTTGCATCGTATCAATTCTAAGTTCAACCGGATGATGTCTTTCCAGGTGCTTGATCATATTACCAAATCCACCAGAAAATTTGTAGGTAACCCCACAATAGTTGCAAATTGCTCGTTGTGTATCATCTTCTAGGCGTTCCAAATGAAAATGAATTTTGAAAACATCCGAGGAACGAGCCTTAACTTCTCTTCTCCGTGATTGTGCACCGACACTAGGGCCGCTCTCTTGGGTTGGCATATTTGACATTATGTTCTCAGACGAGCTTGCCATTTTTCGTTTGAGAAATCAGGAAGAAAAATAAGAAAATTGACTAATTGTGAATGATAATAACTAATTGAATTGAGATTGAGAATAAGAGAATTGTATGAATTGAGATTGAGAATAAGAGAATTGTAGGAAATGAGAGAGTTGAGAATTTGGTGTGTTGAAATAATGAAAAATGAATCATATTTATAGAGTTTTAGAATTTTTTTGATACCAAAAATGCCCATAAATATAACTGTTTTATTACCGTTATTAGAGATATATTAGTAATTTAATTTTTTTTATTAATATAACCATTTTTTTTTATATTCTCCCCCCAACGGCTAGTAGCCGTTGGGGTTAGGGTTCATGTTGGAACCCTACGGTTCCAACCGGAACCGTAGAATCGGTTCGGATTGGGGTCGAACCCCAACCGAACCGGTCGGCCACGGTTCCGGTTCCGAAACCGGAACCGGAACCGTGGCCCGGTCTATATATGGTTGTTATTTAATTATTTATTATTTAATTGTAACATTGAAATATCTTATCCATTTGTCATAATTAGTATGACAAATGGTGACATATTATTGGAACTTTTGGTATGGCTTTTATTACACTTTTATTTGTCCAATTTTGATTGGTTAAGTATAAAGGTAAATTGGATTTTATTTGATAAACTTGCCAAAGACAAAATTGCCCATAAGACCCCTTAAATTTCGGCCCCACCTATTTAAGAAGTAGAAAAAAATTTTCTTCTTCTTAGAGAAGCCACCATGGCCGACCATAACCAAGAAAAAAGACCCAAAATTGTTTGATGAAACAAGAAGGAAAAATTGAAGAAAACAAGAAAGGCTTAAGGAATTTTTTGGAGATTAAAGGTAATATATTTCATCCTTGAGCTTAGAAAATTGTTTTATTTATTCTTGTGTTCCTAGAACATGTCTAGGGTTTCTTTACTTATTCAAATTTGGGGCTTTGTGATTTGGTGGATGGATTGGAAGTTGTTGGCATGTGTGAAGTTGTTTTTGGAAGGAATTATCGTAATTTAGTTCCAAATTATTCAATTATTGATGGTTGTCATTCTAGAGTTGTTGATCCACTCTAAATTGCCTAGAATTGTTCTAGATTTGTTCATATGTGGTGAGACTTCTTTGATGTTGGATTAATTAGATTAATCTTGGATAAAATTGGATTAAAGAATGAAAATTTGGTCAATTTATCTTCTGGATCAAATCTGGAATTTTCAGTGTATATATTGATGTATTTGATATTAAATTAATGTTTTGGATGTGTTTTGGGAGTCGACACAATTGTCGGAAAGTATTTCCGACTTGAAATAAGCGAAAACGGCCAAAAACGGTATTACCGGGTGGATTTTGAACCTACCGGGTGACGGCTATCCAAACAGTAAATCCGTCACTGTTCAGGCAGCCCATGAACTATCCCGACACTATTGGAGCTGACCTGGGCAGTTTCCATAAGTGTCGGGTAGTCGGTTCGGTCAAAAATACATTTTAGGCAATTTTGCGGAAAAACGATTTTCGTAAAAGTTTCGCGAGTTTTCAACTTGTTTATGTCAATATTTGATATTGAATAAATAGGTTTATGTGAAATATGAATAAATTATTCATATTAGATATTGAATAATTTATTCAGTATTTTGAAAAAGTTTTAAAATACGATTTCGCCCGAACCCGCGCTTCTGCTACGCCTCATCGCCCAAAACCCCAACAATTTTTTGTCATTCTCCATGTGCCATTTTAGAAGTGGTTGTCATAGCACTATTTGTCAAGGGTTATCTCCGAGAGTACATTCAGCCGAAGTTCTGGAACATGCAGGACATCCTTCAAAGTTAATGTGCACCCGACATTTATCTGCAACTGAATATTACCCATTTCTACTATCCCAGAGGAACTGATATTTATCATCTTCACTGAACCAAAGTCTCATGCTTTGTAAATTGTGAAGAAATATCTCTGATGAGTGACGTGGTAGGATGTTGCAGTATCTACCACTTACTCAATATCTTGGGTTGCGTTGTGAAGGCATGTTTCTTCCTGCATGGAGCATATAGCTACATTTGCTTGGACAACAACTAGTGTCTCTCATTCGTTATTTTTCGGCTGGTGATTGCCTTGGCCCCGCTCTTGTTATAGTTTCCGGTAATTCTTCTTTAAGTGACCTTATATGCCACAATGGTAGCACTTATAGGTAGGTTTCCTTCCATTTGAGGATCTACCTCTAGTTTTGCTTCTGCATCCCCCTCTTTCTCTTCCTCGATGTCTTCCTTGAGTCTCTGTGACGAAGGCTTCTGTCTGTTCTGAGCCAACAACTTTTCTCATGGACTTTTCATTCGACGATGCATCTTTTACCATAGACACGGTAAGTTTGCCTCCCGGAGCTGAATTGTTGAGAGTAGCCACAAATGTCTCTCAGCTATCACGAAGAGAACTAAGTAGGAGAATGACTTGTACTTCATCTCCCAGCTGCATGTGTTGGGTAGGGGTGGGCGCGGTTCGGTTTGGTTCGGTTTTTGCTAAAAACTGAACCAAACCATATTTTACGGTCCGATTTTTTTACCTCTCAAACCAAACCATTAAATAACGGTTTGGTTCGGATTGAAAATTTTTTAAACCAACAGTTTACGGATTGGTTCGGTTCGGTTTACGGATTATTCTACTTAAAAAAATTCTTCCACTTAAGTAAAGATAAAAAAAAAAAAAACTAGTCTGGCGAACAAATAGTATGAAGTGTTACGGTGTAAGATGTGACTCCAGAGAACACATGCACACAATAGATGATTGAAAAATGAGGCACAATTAATTCTTGTATTTTTTAAAAATTACCTCGAATAATGATGCTATCATCGTTCTAATTAAGAGACAAATCCAACAGCTTACTTTCAAGAATAAACTATAAAACAAAAAGTTTAATAATAAAATTATTAACAAATAAATTTAAGAATAAAAGTATTAACAAAAAAATTAAGAATAAAAGTATTAACATACTAATAAAAAGAAAACATAAAGTAAAATTAAAAGAAAAAAGCAAATTTTTTTATAAAAATATATAATTTTTTTAATTATAACGGTTCGGTTCGGTTTAACAGGTGCAGTTTGGTTTAGCATCTGAACCGAACCGTAAACCGTTTGGGGTGAGCCAATCTGAATTGCGAACCGAACCGTTAGAAAAAAACCGTAAATTCGGTCTGGTTTGGTTCGGTTTGCGGTTTGGTTTGGTTCAGTCGGTTTTTTTTCCCACCCCTTGTGTTGGGATATATGCCCTATAGCTTCATGTAATGTAAACAGTTTTATATGTTTTGAAATAAAATGATGTATTATTCATTTATCAAAGTGTTTGTTTTAATTTCGCATATTATAAATTATCTTGATTACCCTAGATTACTTATGTGTCTTCATACTTAGTGTATGCGTGTCATACACAAGAGGATTTAAGTACGAAATTAGTAATCTTAAATAGTTCATAGAGAGCAAACAAAACGGGTACTTTATTTGTTGTTTATCTATAGTTGCGGTTCATTCTATATTTGTGTGGCGGCCTTGATCTGAGATCGTCCATGTAGAGACATGAGAATGGATGCACCTTATATGATGTGATCATATAAGACTGGACCCAGATGGAAATGACATTATTATAATATATGTTAAACAAAGAAAGTCATTTCGATATACTAGATGGTCATATATGATTGATCTTAATCCTGAGTGTACTACGAACTCATGTATGACAGGCTATGTCATTTGATTTATAAAGGTGAGGTTGGTGTAGCAGTCCCGACCAATAGCTACGTATTTTGGGGGCATGGTCTATTGTGTAACTGTGAACGTTTTACATAGATATGGAGTTCACTCCTTCTTGCGAGAAGTAGAGGAGTATCTTCCTTAAGGGTTGATTCGATACTTGAACGGTTAGAGCGCTCAAGTCTTTCTATTACGAATAGAAAGATTAAAATTCATAATGGTTATGAATAAATCATTCATTAGAGAATCAATGGTACTTAAGGAATAAATAATTAGAGGGGTATAAATGACATTATGACCTGGCTTTAATTACGAGATACTCGTGAAGGGTCAATTCGTATGTAGTGACTATATCGACGGACACCGATTTAATTCGGTTTAATATATCATATGCGGCAATGAGAGTGCAACTTCGGGTTTTTAGTGGAATAACCCGGAGTTAATAATTCAGAATATTTAATTAAGAGATTAATTAATATTTCGAGATTATTGGAACTCGGAACCGTAGGTCCATTTGGTCCTCGTGCCAGCTCGATATATTATAGTAGATTTAGTATAATTGGATAGTCCGATTATATACTCACAAAGGTATGAATATAATTAATATGATTAATAATATTATTTTGTCACATTTGAAACTATATATTAAAAGTAAATATATGGTTTTAATAATTATATGATAATTATTAAATATTAAATATTAAATTATATCATATATAATTTAATAAGGCTGAGATTGTAATTTCCAAATATTTGGTTTTGGAAACCCTTGATTTTAATTTATAAATTACAAATATTAAAAAGTATAAATCTTTAATTTGTAATTTATTTTTGTCATGATGATGACATTCAATACTTGGTATATGTTACAAAAATTAAAGACATTTATACCTTGCTTGGCCGAAAATTGCATGGTGGAATAGGTAAAGATTGGTTTTATTTTGGAAATAAAATAACATAAGTATAAAAAGAAAAATTATTTTTTCTTTTGTAGAGATTTCATTCTTGAACCCTAGCCACATTTCTTCTTCTTCTTCATCATCTCAAAAGTTGAGAAAAACAAAACTAAAGAAAAAGAAGAAAAACAATACAAAACATAAGTGTGATTTAATCTCTCAATAGTTTAGGGATTAATATTGTAAGTCTTGCCCATAAAAGTTTCCGTTAGTAACGAGATATAGTTCGGAAGGCTTTATGGTGTCGGACAAATAATCATATTCATCTTATTCTTGTATGCACTCGGCAGTGAGGTTTTATTTTGCTCACTGCCGCCCCTTTACTTGGTGAAACGGAACTCGGTTTGGTTTCGTTTTAATCCAGCTTTTTTGGGAACATTTTGTGGTGTTCTGGGGCTGTGTTGGGGATGTTTTCAAGTGAAAAATAAGAACTGAAACACTGCCAATGTCCGTGCATTTCAGAGGCTGTTTCGGCAGTGCATTGGGCGCGTACCGGGTCCAAAACAGTCCAGTTTTTGTCCGGCTGTTCGGGGACTGTTCTGGGGCTGGAATTTTGTCTAAAACTGAAGCAAAATTTCAGTGGTGATGGCAGTAACATTCGGCCACTCAGTGGGAAGGGAAGAAAAAAATTTCAAGTCCGATCCGGGTGGTTAAGACGTTTCCGCTGCGCAAGGAAAGCGTTTCCTACAGCATGTCTACTGCAGACAGCGGATTCACCAGGCTCTGGAATTCATTGGTATGTTCTGCAACAGAAGTTTCACTATGTAGCTTCAAATTCACCAACCACCTCATTAACAGGGCTTTATTCCGAGCTATCTTGACCTGAAATATGCCTTCCAATTTTATCCATATTTCGTAAGCATCTGTATCATATGCTACGTGGTGGGAGACATTGCGGCTGATCCACTGCCTAATCTGACACAGAGTTCTGTTGTTGAGTTTATTCCAGTCACTCTCTTTGACAGAATCTGGTTTCACTCCATTCACCTCGATCATATCAAACAGATCTTTGCAGTGTAAATATTCTATCATCTGAGGCCTCCAAAGGGAGTAATTGGTTGCTGTCAGCTTGATCATCGCACCATAAGTGAAATCTTCCATTTTTATTTTAAGTTTACAATTTAAAATGAAAATAGGATAAAATCAGGGCTGATTTTCACAAATCAGAGGTCACCGTTGCATCCAGAACGGTCGAAAAAGGTAGATTAGACACTTCGTTGGTCCAAATCCGACATATGGGCTGATTTATAATTTTATGAAATTTCTGGGGCTAAAATATAAATTCCAAAGACTTCAGAGTGGCTCAATGAAATTTACCAGGTATGTTGATGTGGCAAAGTAGGACTGGTTGATGACGTGACGCTGACGTGTCGATGATATGATAATGATGTGTCTCTGACTGTACGGTAACGTGGATGACACGTCAGCGTCTTCAACCTCCAGCAGCGCGTGTGGCGCGTGGATAAGGGTGTGCTTCACTCTATGACGCGTGCAGGCACGTGCGGCGTCACTGGACCTCCATTCGATCGCCGTAAAATATTACCGTGCTTGTCTCGACATGAACTACCTGATGGTATGCTCAAAATTAATTTTTGACAATTTTCCCGAAACTCGAATTTTCCGAACCGAGTTTTGTTCTTCAGTTTTACGACCCCAATATATAACCAAAGCTACTGATACCATTTGTTGTGATTCTATGATCACTATAGAGTATTTTTGAGGAAAAACAGAATCTATTACTTACAAGAATATAATTTATAAGTGTTTAAACTCTTTACAAAAAAACATCACTTCTAACACTCTCAAAGCTCTCTTGACATGAAAATTAATGTTTTTGAGGTGATTTGAGCTCTCAAATGAGCTCCCAATTTATAGTAAAACTCAAGCTCACTATTTACAACAAACTAATAAATGCACTTAAAGCAAATTTGGAGTTTTGCTCCAAAATTTCAACAAATGATATTATCCACCTAAAATAGGTTTGGTATTTTACACCGTTGTCAAAAGGTGGCAATTTACTTTTGACAAATGATGATGCAAGTTGGATACTACACATTTTACATTTTCTAAATATCTTTAACGTGGTAGATAAGGTTGGCAAATATATCGGGTTTAGAAAAGTCTAAATCTTTAAATTCAAGTGTTCTTTATTAATATTTCAATATATTAAAAAACTCAAATTTTTGAATTTTGAATTGACATTGTTATTGCGTTTTTTGGTTTGAACTTAAATAAAAAAAAAATTAAAATATAATTGAGTTTTAAAATCCGACTCATTTGATAACCCTGATAGAGCACTCTCACTTTAGACACGCAAAACGACTCCTTGACGTGGAGAAATAATTACATCATTTAATTTTAATCAAGTAACTTCTATAATGTGCATGGCCATGGTCAATTTTTTTTTTTAATTAACTTAATGCCATACTAATTCTAAGCACAATTCGAATCTCAAACATTTATTTTCAATACAATATTATTATTTTTTTTGAAATTATTGGAAACCTCACACTCAAACCATCAATTTCAGGTTTAAACGGAGCAGTTAAAACCTCCGGATGTCCCAGACTCTAACAAGAAACACACTTCTTGGATTCGAACTCAAACCTCAAGATGAGATCTTGAACCCTACACCACCAAGCCACGCCCATTGGGGACTACTATCTCAATGTGTCCACTTGATCAATCTTACTTCAAAGTTCAAATGAAGAATTTACATTAAATTAGCTACTTACATTTGGAGTTTCCATATTGTTTTGGTTATAGATATTTCACTCTCTTTAGATTTTGAGGATTGTGATTTATATATGATGAAAAATAATAAAATCCTTACATGCACAGAGGGGTGGGCGCGGTTCGATTTGATTCAGTTTTTGTTAAAAACCGAACCAAACCATATTTTACGGACCGGATTTTTTTATCTCTAAAACCAAACCATTAAATAACGGTTTGATTCGGATTAAAATTTTTTTAAACCAGCGGTTTACGGATTGGTTCGGTTCGGTTTACGGATTATTAATGTAGGATAGAGATTTTTCTTTTTGCCCTTACAAAATTGTAATTTTTCCCAAGAAAAAACATTCCATTGTTGCTAATACATGAGCGTAGAGCAAAACAAGTAGAAAATGCACATTGATTGAGCTTGTTCAAAAAATTTAATTCAAACAAGTTTAAGTTGCTGATTTGCCAGTGCAAATTTAAGTTGATTGTATCAAACAGGATCAACTTCAAGTCTTCATAACACCTACTGCTGTTTCTGAAAATGGAGGCTGTTTATTTATTTATTTCTTGGTGGTGCCAAATAACATGCACAGCTACAACTTGTTTGATGTCAGAAGATTCAATAGCTAAATGGAACTCCAATAAAATCTGTAAAAAGAAAAAAAAAATCCTCAGAAGATTCCATAAAGAGCACATAAAAGAGGTTCAACAAAGACTTGAACTTCAATGAAAGTGCCACTGGTGCAGTTTACATCAAACACAATTTATGTTAACAAGGTGAGAAATACAAGAGACACTACCTCAAGCGCAGTCTGCACTGAATTTCATTGGCCTATGAACGAAGCTTACATCATGCAAAACAAAAGCATGTATTAGTGAAAGCATTAGCAATCACGACAGTCTTGACTCCTATGCAATTCATATCCATTAACAAGCCTTGTTTAGAATTAAGATATTAAAGTATGAAGATTACAAGCAATGAAGCAAATAGAAGGATGAAAATTGAGCATCTTTGATACAATAACAAAACAGGGAATTGTACCTAATGACTTTCAAATTTCAATGACCATATGGTTTGTCAGAAGATTTGGTAACTAGCAAATTTGCAATCAATAAAATATATAGTATGCAATCAATGATCTGGAGGCCATGACATATGTTACCTTAATCATCTATACTAAGAGCAGCAAGTGACAGATCCACAGCAACAGCAGTATTAGCAAAGCCTTCTTCTGAAAAATAGAAAAATTAAGAATAAAAGTATTAATAAACAGGAGAGCAATAGAGAAACAGACCTTGTTCTTTTTGTTAGGCATCTGGTTTAATGTTCTTGTTAACTATATGTATTGCAAAATATAGAATTTGACAGGTTTGGTTTGGAGACTATAAGGCAAGTGTATTTTCATCTTTCCCATGAAACAAGACATCATCTTGAGGCAATTATGAATTCAGTTAATTGGCTTTGATGCAGTATTAGTATTACTAGAACCAAGGAAGAGACAAGTTAATGGGGTTTGTTATGCCATTGAGAATGTGGAAGTTGCAAAAACTAGATGCTTTACTGTAGTCAGAAAATTGCAGGTTCATCAATGGCTTCAATTTGGAAATCTGGAGTGGATGAAGTGTCTTGATCTTAACATCCTGCTGCCAACATTAGTGTCTGAGGCCACTGGTTATAGTTTGTGTTTATATGTTAGTTTCTCCGATCTTTGCTAACATTAGTGTGAATTGAGAGGTTCCCTTATAGATTCGGTTATTTTGAATTAAATTTACAAGTATTGCAATGAGAAATGTGAAACACACAAGTCTTTAACTTGCTTATTCAATCATTCACTCGCTAAATGCTCTTACTGCTCAGTGCTCACCACAAATGGTCTGGGGTCAACTTCACATTCAAGTCCTTTAGGTGCATCGATAATTACAGTGTAGATTCTCTTGGGCCATGTAAAATGTTAAAATAAAAACAGGCTTGTGAGAGTGTATAAACCAAATAAACTGAACACTCTAGGCCTCCAATCAAGTCTTATTGACAACAGGAGCAGTAGCTATCTAGGCTTTATGTTCAAACCTTACAAATGTAACTCTCTACAGCCATCTTTCAATACAGGAGTTATCTAGGCTCTCAAATGCTTTAAACCCAGATATATTCACACAAGCAACAGTGGACATGCAATTTTGAGAAAATCAGCGACAATCATCTCAAAAATACAATCAAAGAACATAATAACACTGAAAATTGACAACAGCCCAGCAAGATTAAAGAAAATATTTTTGAATTAAAAACAGAAAATTAACCTGGAGTAGGGGATGGCGATTGATAACAAAAACTCACCTTAAAAATGACAGCTTGAGATGGCGATTGGCGAGAGTAAGAGAGCAGGAGAAGCAGCCCAGCGAGAGAAACAGGAGCAGGCGAGCAGCAGCCCAGCGAGAGAAACAGGAGCAGCAGAGAGAGATTGATATGTGAAGAAAAATTTAGGGTTAGGACTTAAGAGTGATGATTGAGCGGCAGAGAGAGTTTGAGTCTTTGAGATGTGAGGGAAAATTAGGGTTTTTGTTTTTATTAAAACGGTTCGGTTCGGTTTAACAGGTGCGGTTCAGATTCTCACCTAAACCGAACCGTAAATCGTTTGGGGTGGGTCAATCCGAACCGTTAGAAAAAAAAACCGTAAATTCGATCCGGTTTGATTCGGTTCGCGGTTTGGTTCGGTTCGGACGGTTTTTTTTTGCCCACCCCTATGCACAGCCACAACGCACATGGTTAATTTCTAATGAGGGTGTGTTTGGTGTTGTACTTTGACTTGTGGTGAGATAACAAAATTATATTTGGGTCAAAACATATTTTTAAATATTTGATTAATAATGAGTCAAAAATTGAATTTTACAAAAGTTAATAAATTTTAGCTTTTCCCACCATCAAAATATAAAAAAAAAAAAAAAAAAACGCACCGTAATTATTTTTTAACATAAATCAAAATTTCATAATACTGTTTATGAATCACCGTTTGGTCACCATATTTTTCTAATTACAATACCAAACAAAGCATGAATCGCATAATATCTAGCCGGCTCAATTCCTAATTGGGCCGGGCCTTTTTCAGTATTGCCTATAATAATTTGACCCTCGTCTCTCTTCGTACTTGTGCTGGCTCGGCAAGCAACCTCGTATGGGCCGCTAAAATTTACATTTTTTTTAAATAGTTGGACATTCAACAGTCAAATCACTTATTCTGAACTTAAACATAACATATAAAATTTTTGATTGTCCCAAGTTTTTACAAGAAACACACTATCTATATTCAAATTCAGAACCTGAATGCCAAATCTCGAACTCTACACCACCAAACCACGCCCCTTAGAGACGTCAAAATTTACACGTCTTGTGTAAAGACACTGTAATTTTTTATTATGTTTCAGACATGTGTTTTTTTTTTTAAATATTTATAAATAATAAATAGTAAAAGTAACAAAAGATGTGGCCTAAACATCCTTAAACAGATGTTTCATATGGTAAAGTATAACAATACGAGTCAATTAATTATTTTATATTTTATGACGTCATTTTTATTTTTCAATAGATTTTTCTATTAAATTGTTCCGATCCTTTCAATCATTCTCTGACTACTTGAAGATGAATTAATATGTTGAGTGAAATTTTAGTTGTAAAACTGAATATAAAATAATACATTGATTGAAATTTTAAATATAAAATTAAATTTATTTAAAATTTTCAAATAATTCCTTTTGTACATGACACAATTTTAATATCCCTTGTTGACTGGTGATTTTAGTCACAGATGCAGTTTCGAGATAACTCTCCGGAGACAACCCTCCTTCAACCTTGAATTTATTTGGTTATGGGAGACCAAAAGTAAATATGACAAAATGCAAAGAAAACACAAAAATCGACAAGAGAGTTTAATGTGGTTCGGCGGAGCAAGTCCAGCCTACGTTCACGGGCACAAAGTAGGGTGTTGCTTTTATTACGAAACCGAGCTCGGCCGACCGGTTTTCAAACGTGATCTAAGGAAATCTGAGTCGGTTGTTCTCTTTGTATCGTTTCTTAAAAATATTGCTCAAATGAAAATTTTCCCAACCCCAACAAATGAGATCAGCCCTCCCTTATATACTAATGAATACACGACATTGTTCTCATATCTTTATGACGTCAACACTGCAGATTTCCGGCGATTTGACATGCTTCCTCCCCCAACTGCCTCGCCGAAAGTAAAGTATACCCTCTGATTTCCTGTCACATCACGCCGTAAAAGTACACTGTCACACTTTATTATTAATGATGACAGTCTGTAAGATCTTTAATATGAAAGTAGATTTCGGAAGGAAAAGTCCAAACTATCCTGGTTGTACGCTGGTCTTCTAGAGATAGGCCATATTGTCTTCCGAATAATAAAAGATACTACCGACCTGATCCGGAATATCTGAGTCATTCACCCCAATCCAAGAATAAAGACAGAGCTAAAGCGAGCTACCGGGCTGAAGTGATCGGTCTCGGTTCTGATGTGGCCAGTCTTCGAGATTCGCATCGCATTGTGTCCTCTGGTCGGCCTGACCGGGGATTTGGGTCTGGATTGCCCTTCCTGAGGCGTAGACACTGCATTTTTGCATAAAATCCCGATGATGAGCCTCGTATGGAGGCACCACCCGATAAGTTGCTGGAAACGAACGTCGGAATGGAAAATTCAAAAATAAGTACATCCTCAGATTTAGTTCGCTTAGTCGATTCTTGTTTTAAATGTTAGCATCGGCCTAAAATCCCCGCAATCCATGCCTAAGCCCACACACAACCAACCCACACGCCGAAGCCCACCAAAGAGCCAAGCCTCACGCCCAAGGCCCACAAAATCCAATCTAAAATATTCAAAACATATTTAACACATGCCAAAATCTAAATAAATCACCTTCCAAATTAAAGATATCCCCTCACCAAAAATACACAATATCTTTTCCTTAAACAAATTAATTAAATACACCCCATGTTTACTTGATTTGTTCCTTTTTTAAGCCATGCACACACAAGGAAACCCTAGCATGCACTATTATAAAAGATGACATAAACCAAACCCTCGCTTTCTCCCATTGGACTCTCACTCACGACAATAACAAATGAAAACACACACTTCTCAACTCTCGAGATCTCTCATCTTCACAAACCAAAACTGTAAAATCCATAATGATTGTTCGGGTGTGCGAAAAGACTCTGACTGTCATGGCTAACTGTATTATACCCATGGGAACGACCATTGCTCCTCCAAACTCGTATAGGGGGTCCCGTCCTAGGTCACTGTGGCATACTCCACCCCAAACCATCCAGGGCTTCCTTTGAGATTATATCGAACGCGCTCCCCGAATCCACTAAGATCATATCCACATCGGCCCCATCTATTACCGCCTTGATTATCAGTGCATCGTCATGGGGAAAACTCACCCCATGGGCATCCTCTTCCGTGAACATTATCGGGACTGACCAACCCCTCTGAATATTCGGGGCTTGCCCCACCGCCAATACTTCCGACCCTCGGATCCTGCTGTAATTTTTTCTTGACCGGTTCGAGTCTCCAGCCAGTGTCCTTCCACCGGTGATGGTGTACATTTGCCTAGGCTTCTGCCGCTGCCGGGCCGCCATGGCCTCTTGGTCAATATAATCATTCAAATAGCCATTTTGCGCCAGGTTCTCCACCTGCTCCCTCAAGTCCCTACAACCTTCCGTCGTGTGCCCCCTCATGTTATGATGCGAAAAATAGGACTTCTCACCCTTCTTCTCCAACGGATAATTCCTCAAGTCTGGTTCCATTATGAGGCCTTTACCTTAGATTTCTCTGACGATCTGAGCCAACGGCTTACTCAAAAGAGTGTATCATGTGCCCCCGGCCACGTGATTTACTTGTGTCTGAACCCTCATTTCCTGTGGTACATTGCTGAGAGGCATCGGTCTAAACTCCCTTTGTCTTGGAGATGGCTTTCTCAACTCCCTGTCCGGCTCCCGTGGTAACTCTGGTCTCACCATCTTTTCTTTTTGAGCTCCCCCTCTTCAGGTAAACTTATATTCTTCCTCCATCAAAACAAATTTCCTGGCCAACTCCAGAGCAGTGGCATAATCTGGTATGTCCTGGACCCTTAGGTGAGTCCACAACTTCCCGACCTTCAGGGCCCCCTTAAGACTTTCCAATGCCTCTGACGACTCGTACGCCCTGACCTCGAGTACCAAGTTGTAGTATCTTTCAATAAATTTTTTCAGGTGCTCATCTTCCCCGTGCTTCATCAATCTCAACTCTCCCACCGTCTTCTTCGGAACACATGTCCATTTGAAATGTCGAACGAATGATTTTCTGAGTTGGGAGAAGCTGTTGATGCTTCCTGGAGTCAAACTTCTGAACCACAAAATAGCGGGTCCACTCAGGGTTATAGGGAACACCCTGCAGATGACGTCTCACACCATTCCTTGGACCTCCATTAGCAAAACAAAGCTTTCGATGTCAGATTTTAGGGTCGGTGTGGCCTCTGTAAGAGTTTATGGATGGCATCGTGAACCGCCTAGGGAATTTTGCTGCCAGGATTTCTTTCGTAAATGGAGATGCTGCCTCCCCGTCCCGACCATCTTCTTTATCCGTCTTCAAGTTTTCTTCCCACTTTTTCATCTCCTTCATGAACCAGGATTTCATATGGTTATTTGTGTCACATCGTTGTCTACCGCAGGTTTCCTCACGCCGACCACTCCGGGCACGACGTGTACAATGACTGGACACTTCCCAATCTCCACCACCATTTTTTCTATCTTATCCCCTCTTACAACGTGGGCTATTACTAGAAGACTTCGGCGTTCGCCTTCCCTCCCCTTCTTCCCATATTATTTTCGTTTGCAAAGCTCTCGCTATCACGACTGACCTCATCCTCTGGGGATCTTTCCTCCCAAGTTCATCATCTCCACTCAAGTCTACCGCTCTTTTTCCTTCTGCTATCTCGTTTCTCCTCTAACTCGGACCAGCTCTCATCATTTCGTTGTTCATCTTTTCTAGTCTTTCCAACTTCTCCATCATGGCCCTCATGAGGGTCTGGTTTTCCTCCCTATCTTTCCACATGCTTTCCTTCATCTTTCTCACCCATTCTGTTGTCGAACTCTCCGATGATCTGTGGTTCCCATCTTCCACCATCGTCTTACTACGCAAGTTGTTTTTTGCTCTTTCCCCACAGACGGCGCCAATTGTTGACGGGTGATTTTCGTGCCAGAGGCAGTTTCAAGATTATTCTCCCGAGATAACCCTCCTTCAACCTTGAATATGTTTGGTTATGGAAGACCAAAAGTAAATATGACAAAAAGGCAAAGAAAACACAAAAATCGACAAGAGAGTTTAACGTGGTTCGGCGGAGCAAGTCCAGCCTACATCCACGGGCACAAAGTGAGGTGTTACTTTTATTACGAAACCGAGCTCGGCCGACCAGTTTTCAAACGTGATATAAGGAAATCCAAGCTGGTTATTCTCTTTGTATCGTTTCTTACAGATATTGCTCAAATGAAAATTTTCTCAACCCCAACAAATGAGATCAGCTCTCCCTTATATACTAATGAATACACGACACTGTTCCCATATCTTTAGGACGTCAACACTGCAGATTTCCGGTGATTTGACATGCTTCATTCCCCAACTGCCTTGCCGAAAGTAAAGTCCACCATCTGATTTCTTGTCACATCACGCAGTAAAAGTACACTGTCACACTTTATTATTAATGATGACAGCCTGTAAGATCCTTAATATGAAAGTAGATTTCGGAAGGAAAAGTCCAAATTATCCTGGTTGTACGCCGGTCTTCTAGAGATCGGCCAGATGGTCTTCCGAACAATAAAAGATATTGCCGACCTGATCCGGAATATTCGAGCCATTCACCCAATCCAGGAAGAAAGACAGAGCTGAAGCGAGCTACCGGGCTGAAGTGGTCGGTCTCGGTTATGATGTGGTCAGTCTTCGAGATTCGCATCGCACTGTGTCCTCTGGTCGGCCTGACCGGGGAACTGGGTCTAGATTGCCATTCCCGAGGGCTGTCCAATACTTCAGAAAATATGATCCTTCTACAAAGAGAAATTTTCTCCCTACCTTTGCCGAACTATTGAGATTATTTAGTCAAATAAATCTCCATCAGCATCCCTAAAACAATTAAGTGTGCAAATCAATCACATTAGCCCGTTGTTTGTAGGTTTCATGTCACGTGACAGTTGACACGTGCGCATATCTCATACAATCATTCAATAAATAAACAAATGAAGTGGAAAAATGAAGTTTTAAAAAATATCTAAAATAGAATTAGGCTACCTCAAAGCCTTGTTACGTTGTGGAAGTTAAAAACAAAAAACAAAAAGAACAAAAATTAAAAAACATCAATAAAAAATTAATAGAAGAAAATGACAAAAATAAATCATCAGAGTCATTTTCGTTGTTTATATCAATATATATATTTAATAATAAAAAAAATCTCTTTCATTTGGAATTGAAAAGATATAATGTTATGATACGGTGAACGAGACGGCGAGAGTCGTAGCTTTTACTTCATTAACTCGTTTTCATTTAGTGATTTGAGTTTTATTATTTTTAATTGATTATTAAAACTTGAAAGAGCTTCCTGTGTCTAGTGGTGGGTGGCACCAAAACATTTTCGACGTGGCTCCACACAAAGCACCAACTTTGTCGATGTCCATCACCTCATTGTCTCATGAAATTAGAGGTCATCACAGTTTCGGGTTAAACCGCAACCCGACTCGAACCGTACCGACCCGAATCACACTGCGCGGTTTGAAAAAAAATTAAAAATGATTTCGGGTCAATCGGAACCGAATCGTAAATTTCGGGTTGGTGTGCGGTTTTGACCCAACCGCAACCCGAACTGCCCGAAAACATAAATTTTGACTCAAACCGCGACCCGAACCGCCTAAATCGTTGACCCGCGTTCAAATTAGATAGTATTTTATATTTTTCTTCTTCTTTAACCATGAAATTTAAGATATTTAATGATCATATGACAATATGTAATGTATAAATGAAAATTAAATATTTTTTCTCTTCAATTATTATGCGAAAACACACAAAATTTCATAAAAAAATTTATAATCCAAACCGTCGACCCGTGCAGCCCAAACAACTAAACCGCCAACCCGAACCGCCGTGATTTTCCTTATCAAATTTGCGGTTTCGGTTTCTAATTTCCCAAACCGCCAACCCGCTCGGTTTGAAGTGAAAAACGAAAAAACCGACCCGAACCGCACCGCGAACACCCCTACATGAAATTAACAATCTGGAGAAACATGTCATTTGGATTTTTTATTTTTATTTTTATTTTTTTGTTTAATAGATTGATTATTGAAAATATAAAAGAGTGCACTTGCATGATTTTCTTTTTGGACCATATTAATATTCTGAGAATATTATCCAGATGCTTTTTATTAAGGTACAACATCGAAATTATTGTAAAATATTTAAGTATTTATTGGTTCAATGGTGGGTACTATCATACGTACATATATATTTTTGTCCCATGTTTTATGTGGTGTTGTCATGTATCATTTTAAAATTTTAAATTAATTGGTGCATTTAGAAGGTGAATGAACTTAATTTAATAAATGTATTTATATTTTTTAGGAGGTAAATGAACTTGATTTAATGAATCGTAATTGAACCGTAACCCGAACGGTTTGGTTACAGTTCCATATAATTTGGAACCGTAACCTTAAGGTTCGGCTCGGTTCTGAACCGGAACCAACCCAAATTTTTTTAATTTTCCCCCTAAAAACCAAGGAAATTCGGTTCCGATTCGGTTCGGTTCTACGGTTTCGGAAAAATTGCAATATATGGATTATTTTATTTTCATCATAGGACGATTATTCGATCTTTTAAATTTTTTGGATTTTTTTGTATAAATCTTGAATTATCAAAATATGTTTAAAAATGCAAAAGATGAACATGAAAAGATAAACTAAGCTCCTTTGGAGATTTGTTTAAGGATAAGAAAGAGGCTATCTTATGAAAATACTATGGAATAAAAATTAATTATAATTGAAAGGAAATTTTGTGTCATGTCGTGCCTAATTCTTAAAATATTGGTCCAACATTTAACCCATTGCTCTTTCTTTTCGGGCTATAAGCTCATTATTTTATGATCACTCAATTTTAGTAGTTATACAACTATTACCATTAGAGTTTTTGTTTTCTTTCTTTCTTTCTATTTTTTCTAAATTTGTTTATTATTTATGTTTTTTGTCATGCTGTCCATTGGATTTTTCCATCCTAAATGTTAATTCGAGACGATTCCATTCATATTCTCAATCTCATGCTGTGTTGGTCTAATATTTTCCGTATTGGGATTGTGTCATTTTAATTCCAACCATTTTACACATCTTTTATTTTTATTTTTATAATCATTATCAGAATAATTATATTATCAAATTAGTTCCAATAAAATTATTTTAAAGTTTTGGTATCTTTTTTAGGTATAAGATTGAAGACATTCTTGACTATTTCCAATTTCAAACTGCAAATATGATTTTAACATGCACTCAAATTAAATAAGTTTGGCATCAAGAAAGAGACTAATGCCTTCTGCGAAGCTCTTCATAAAGGCTGACAACTATTAAAAGAAACCAATAATAAATACCATTACTTGTTAGCATGCCATGTGATCTTTACCCGATGCAGTTTCTTTTTAAGATTATTTTTTTTGGGGATAAAATAAATTATCAATTTAATATTCTAAAAAAATAATTATATAAAAACTGATTAAAAAAGAAAAGAAAAGGAAAGTGTGAAAATGAGACGGCTTGTAGGCTTGTAGCCGTAGGCAGCTCCAAAAGGTAATGCCAAAACTATGCTTTCAAAGGCCACTAATCATACCATCAAAGTATAGAAATTTAAGTAATTACCCACTTATAATCAAAAATATATAACGAGTTTAATTTTAAAAATATCCAACTTTGACTTATTTTAAATACTTAACGGGGATGTTTCTTGAAAATGAAGCAATCTTTATATATAATATAATGCATCATTTCATGTCCGTGTAGATTAATTGAGTTGATAAGATCACTTATTTTATCTCTAAAAACGTAATCGAATTAGTTTTTAAATATTTTAATAAAATTAACCACTCGAGTTCAAACATTGAAAGAAGTAAGTGTTAGACCTATATGCGGAATTTAAATATAACTATAGGATCTTATATTGATTAGTATAACGTTGATCCATAAAAAATTAGAAAAAATATTACATGTTTGCGCCATGACTGCAAAGAATTGTGAGCAACACTATTACTGCCAACTATATTATTAAATAAAATATATAATTAGACTCCATATAATGCTCACAATTTATATATATATATATATATATTATATATATATATATATATATATATCATTTTCAAAACTCATAAAAATTTACAACACTATACTTTTGGTTTAAAAAAAAACAAATAACACTAAGGGGTAATAACATCTGGGTCCTTTTAGTTTTTTTTTTTATCAAATAAAGGTAGTTTATTTATTAACTCCAACCAAGATCCCGTGGAATATCCAGATCCCCTCGTAATATTGATTTTTATTAAATAAAATCCATAGGACAGAGTACATGGTGCAGCTTGTTTGGCATTGTTTTAAAGTGTTTTCTAAACTTATAGATGAGAAAGAAAAAATATTGATGAGATATATTTAGAATTATACACTATTTAGAAACTATTTCGATGTTAAATTGTCCGTTTTGAATTTCTACATATCTTGCATGTATTTGTTTTTTTTAGGAAATCTCATTACGTTGGTATGAGACTCGGACAAGACTCACATATTCTATGATATATTGAACTAAGTCTATTACATGTAGTTTGCTGGTATCATGAGTGAGTTCAAAACATCTATACATACTTCACGACTCACGTGTTAAGGTTCGAGTCTCACATTTAACACAACAAAATTTCCTCAGATAATGGATTTGTGCGATACATATGAAGGTCCATACCATCCTATTGAGCCTCGTTTCAAGATGTTTATCGAACTTATTTTTCTTATATCTTTTTTACAAACTGAAAATTGATTAGCCAAAACAATAATCACTTCCCTGTTAATTTATTATAGTACAAAGACTAAAAATTTGAAATCTACTAAAAATCTAAATGTAAATACTTATAATATATCTATTAGTATAGTGAGAAAATCTACATATACAAGAGATAGACCTTTATCCCACACCTAGAGATGTATATATGTCGATACTAATATTAGAAAAAATATATATACTCATAGTGAAAAATTATTTATAGAAATAATACTATTTATTATTTTAATATTTTTAATTATGTCTATCGAACATGTATAATTATTTTCACATTTAAAATACATGATACATAAAATAATACCAGGAAAATATCATTTTCATTCTTATTTTTATTTTTTGATAAATCAAATTGAAAAACAAGACCGAATAGGTCCTTGGTTTCTTTCGATATGTTTTGGAGACCTATTTGAAACAAATATACAAACCATGTCCTTGATTTTAACTAAAAGAAAGTTGTGGATCCAAATGTTATTAAACCATAGAAAGAAAATGAGCCTGAAAAAAATCTGTATAGTGTATACTAAGTTGTTGACTAACCTTAACCTCTCTCTATAAAATGCATAGACCCACATCTCTCTAGAAAGTACAACTCGTAACAGAACACAAAATCACTCTCTCGTTCTCCCTCTTAATTTTTTTTTTTCGGAAAAGTTTCTCCTTTATTTTTTCTTTCTTTTTCTTTTTTCATTGTAATTTTCATTAAATGCCCATTACCATATCAGATATCTTCATTCAATTCCCTGATTTCACTTTCAGTTTCAAACTCATTTTCCATTTCAATTACTTTTATCACTGATCACCAATATGGACCCCGAATCCGGAACCGCCGCCCGGGACTCTCGGCTGGTAATTTTTATTCTATTTTAAGATACTGAATTTGCTGATAGCTTGTAGTGAATTGGAATGTAATATGAATATTTTTTTTTTCATTTTTGTTTTGTTTTTACAGAGTGCAGTTCTATTTTATGTTTTTTCTGGATATTTTATTTTATTAATATATATAAAAAAAATTTCAAAAAAATTTCCCAGAAATTTTAGTAAATATCTTACATTGATTTGATGGTATATGTGTAATTTCCACACACTTGACAATGATATCTAGTGATAAATGGTAGTTCTAATAATTTATAACTTGTTGATGGTTTTTTTTTATTATGCTTGCAGAAATGGTATAAGACAACTCTATGCTTAGCATGCCAGAGTTTTGGTGTTGTTTATGGTGACTTAAGCATATCACCAATCTATGTTTATAAGAGCACGTTTTCAGGAAAGTTGAGGTATCACAAGGATGATGATGAAATTCTTGGGGTATTTTCTTTGGTTTTCTGGACTTTGACTCTAATCCCACTCTTCAAGTACATTATATTTGTCTTAGGAGCAGATGATAATGGTGAAGGTGCTTCCGAAAGACCTGCATGTTTATCACCTTATTTATTCAAAGATTACATATTTTTCTGCACTTTGTTTGGATTCCTGAAGGAGCCTCATTCCTGCAGGCGGAACCTTTGCTTTGTATTCTTTACTCTGTCGGCGTGCAAAGATTGGTCTTTTGAGTGCTCCTCATGCACTAGATGATGACATATCTAATTGCAGTTCTCAACCGCCTCTCAAGGAGACGAGGGGCAGCGTGCTGCTTAAGGAGTTTTTTGATAAGCATCATAATTCTCGAATCCTACTGCTGCTGATGGTGCTTCTGGGGACCAGCATGGTTATTGGTGATGGCATCCTGACCCCAGCAATGTCTGGTATGGTTTCTTTCATTCATAATTGCATTTTTCATAGGAAGTAAAATAGGGAAGTCATAGAGTGACTATGGTGCATAGCATTATTGCATTGTCCTGTCTATAGATCCTGTCAATTTGGAAGCAAATTTTAGATATTGCCATTGGATTAGCTACAGTGAATTGCTTAGTTCTTCCATTACTCCGTTTTGTTGTATATATGTCTCTTTTTGGTTGATGTGTACATCAGCTAGTGCATGTGTCTGTGAAGAGAGTGAGAGAGTTTATTGAGCTGCATCGTTTTGATTATTGATTAAATTCTTTTCTGTATGCAGTTCTCTCTGCAGTTAATGGCATAAAAGTGAAGGCTACAGGTTTACATGAAAGTAAGTGAAACATTGTTTCTTATCTTCTTGTAGCGAGTGTACGGTTTTTATTTTTCACACTTAGTCATTCAACTGAATTAAGCATAAGCTATTTACACGTGCATTCGTTCCATTTTATAAATGGAAGTTCCTATGAATCTATATCTATCTTCAAGAACTAATGCAAGTCCCTGTAATTTCCATCAGACCCAGCCAATATAGTGAAAAACATTTCCAGTCACAATTCATTGGTGACTGTTCATTTAATTTTTTCCTTTAATGCAGATTATACTGTATTGGTTGCTTGTGTGATGCTGGTGGGGTTGTTTGCACTTCAACATTTTGGGACACATAGGGTTGGCTTTCTTTTTGCTCCTGTCTTGTTAGCTTGGCTTTTATGCATTAGTATGGTTGGTTTCTACAACACAATACACTGGAACCCAGGTGTTGTAAGAGCTCTCTCACCATACTATGTGTATAATTTCTTCAAAAAGGCTGGAAAGGATGGATGGAGTTCTCTTGGAGGAATAGTTCTCTGCATTACAGGTTTGTTTGTTTCAATATAAACCACACCACTCTCCATATAACTCTATTTTGATCAGGAGACCGAGCATAAGTTTTTCATTGACCAGGTGCTGAAGCCATGTTTGCTGATCTTGGTCATTTTTCTCATCTTCCTATCAGGGTGAGCTCTTCTTTCTACTTGTCAAAGTTTCTAATATTTAAGAGATGAATAAGAATGAATGAATACATGATTGATTCTGAATTCTGATATACTTGATCAATTCTGGCTTCCAGATTTTTTGTAAGTTGTTACAATATGTTTTTTCTGGGCAGATTGCGTTTACTACTGTAGTTTACCCTTGCTTAATTCTCGCTTACATGGGTGAGGCCGCTTATTACACCAAGCATAAAGAGGACCTTGAGAGAAGCTTTTTTAAAGCCATCCCTGGTAAAGTTTTAATTAAAGTATTTGATTGGAATTTTTTAAACTTTTTATTGGTAAATCAAACATTTACTTCAATATCCCTGATTGCAAAGTACTACATGCCTCTCTTTGCCGAGGAAGAAGTAATGTGGTGATTGTGCTATCTTTATCTCTCCTGGGAACTGTGTTACTTGTTTACATTTTTAAGAATTCTTATGTTTTCTCTTTAAGCAGTTAAGTGGACTGAATTTCTGCAAGTTGAAACTTCGTTCAACTACTTCTGAGTTTAGTTAGGTATTAGAAGAACTTTAGTGTGCTAAAGGATTTTTCATTTGTAAAATATTATTAATGTGAGGGTCGCTAGTTGCATTGCATGCCAAATCAAACAATCCTTTTGATCGGCTTGACTTGTTCAAATGTCTGGTTGGGTTAGCTTTTCAGTTATTGTTCTGTGGTTTGGAGGTTAGGGATGGCAAAAATCCCCAAGGGGATGGGCTCCCTCGGGGACCCTACCCAATTGGGGAGAAAGGCGGGGATGAAAATTTGAAAAAATTAACGTCGGAGACGGAGAAAATTTAATACCCATTTTTTATTTGGGGAAGGGACGAGATTAGGTAAAATCCACATCCCCATCTCCTCCCCATTACCCATTTAAGTTTTAATTAATTTATTTTTAATTTTTAATAAATATATTCAAATTTCTATTTACAATTTTATATAAATGTAAATAAAAAATATCTTAATATTTATAAAAATATATAAATTATAAATAGTATAAGAGTTTAAATGAAATAATTATATATAATCAATTTTTAATGAGAGATCCATCATTTTATTAAGTTACAGACCAAACAAAAATACAGAAAATACGAAATTCAATATTCTATATAAATTGTGATTTGTTTAATAAATATTATCAATTTTTTGAATATGTATGCTTGATTTCTGGATAAAGTAATAGTTCAACTAATATGTTTTTTCAATGACGTAAATTTATTTTAAGAAAAACCTGTTTATTATACGGGCTTCGGGGCCCCTCGGGGATCCCCATCCCCTCCCCTAAAACAATTACAAGGGGACGGGGACGGGGACGGGACAAGAGCATCTAAAGATTATCGGGGACGGGTACGAGGAAGTCGATCCCCTCCCCTCCCCTCCCCATTGCCATCCCCTGTTGGAGGTTACGTTTACGGGGTATAAGATTGTGTGAATCTAAATGAATGATTCTTCTTGCATGATTTCAGTGAGCTGAGCTCTCCATTCTGTGCATACTTTTCCATTCACTCTTTGGGAAGTCTGTAGTTGACATATGCTGGGGTTTGGTGAAGTCAATTTTGTAAAATATAGCTTCAAGTATTTCAGCCTCTGGCCACTGATGTGTAAGAATGAATAAGCTTGCATTATTGATAATCATTTATATGTTTGCAAAGATGATCAGTTTTTTATGTTTCTGATTTATTGGATCTTAACGTCTTTGGTTATGCTCTCACATTTGTTTCTGATTTATTGGATCTTAACATCTTTGGTTATGCTCTCACATTTTAATATTTTTTCTTCTGCTCAGAGGCTGTATTTTGGCCAGTATTTATGATTGCAACTCTTGCCACAGTGGTGGGAAGTCAGGCAATTATTTCTGCCACTTTCTCAATTATCAGTCAGTGTAGGGCACTGAGTTGCTTCCCTCGTGTCAAAGTAATACACACATCAAATCAAATACATGGGCAGATCTACATACCTGAGGTGAACTGGATCTTGATGGTTTTATGCCTTGGTGTTGTTGTTGGCTTTAGAGACACAGATATGATAGGCAATGCATATGGTACAAGCTTTGAGGTCCCTCAATCTCTTCTTCTCTCTCTCTCTCCAGCTCTCTATGGTTAACTTATGGTTTTTCTTTCCTGTTAGGCCTTGCTGTCATCACTGTGATGTTTGTTACCACCTGCTTGATGTTTCTTATAATTGTTATGGTATGGAAGAGGAGAGTTCTGGTGGCTGTTGCTTTTGTAGTTGTTTTTGGATCCTTGGAATTGTTGTATCTATCTGCCTGCTTTGCTAAAGTCCACAAAGGGGGCTGGCTGCCTCTTGTTCTCTCCCTATTGGTTCTCTTTGTTATGTGTATTTGGCACTATGGGACTCTAAAGAAACACTCCTATGAGTCTCATAACAAGGTATGCTTGGAAATGCTTCTAACTGTTGGACAAAATCAAGGTGTAACTCGCGTTCCTGGCATTTGTCTAATCTACTCCAATGTGATCTCAGGGGTCCCACCAATGTTTGCTCATTTTGTTACCAACTTTCCCGCCTTCCACCAAATCCTCATATTTGTTACCCTGCAGTCCTTCACGGTTCCATATGTTCCTGTCAATCAGCGATTCCTTGTTAGCCGCATTGGCTCACCAGAGTTCCGTTTTTTGCATTGTATTGTCCGGTATGGTTACAAGGATGCAAGGAAGGACACCCATGCTTTTGAGAGTCATCTGATTGATACTGTGGCTGAGTTTCTGCGCTCCAGTGGTGATGATTGGGATACTGGAACCTCTGGAGGAGAAATGATTGTGAATCATCTGCAGTCAAGCCCACAGGTTGATGCCGTTACTTTGAGACCGGAAAATGGAAATGGTGGTGGAGCCAGGCAAAAGCAGGTAAGATTTCGCGGTGTGGGATGCAACAACAAGGCTTTGGAGGAATTAGAGGAGGCTAGGGAATCTGGTCTGGCATATATGATAGGCAATACTTGTGTCCTGGCAAGCGATACATCTTCATATCTGAAGAAGTTTCTCATTAACATTGTATATTGTTTCTTGAGACGGAACTGTCGACGTCCAGCAACTGCCCTCGGTGTACCACACGCGTCTTTGATAGAAGTAGGAATGGTTTATCGCCTGTAATATCACCAAAATATCTTCTTGAAATTCCCCCAGTTATTCCAGTTAGGTTGTATAGATTTATTAAAAACAGAGAAAATGGTTGGATTAGAATCGGCTGGGTTTTGCCGTCGAGCTAGATAGATTCTGAACCTGCACATCCTTGTGCGATAATTAGTTGGAAAGGGTAAGAGATGAGGCATGGCATGGGGGTTCACTATTTTACATACAGAAGTGAGATTGTATAGATTCTTACTCCATTTAATCATTGTTATGGTAACAGGCATGTTTCTTTGATCTAGAATGCTTGAAAATTTAGGGATACAGAGAAGCTAGAAAACATAAGAATGGTGTAATTAGTTTTCTTTCACTATGTAATTAATTTTTTTTTTTTTTTTTAATAAATAATTTCATAATTTCGTTCTGTCCTGTTTACTGTCTGTAGAAACTAGAAAGCTCCTCCATTGTTCCAAGGCTGCAAGAGCACACACGAGATGCTGTGTGTAATATTTATACAAGTATGTCATCAAGCACCAGAGGAGCCAGGTGAGGACCAGTTGGCTTTTCAAATAAAAATCATTCCCGTATCTTTTCAATGCAATATTTATTTGTCTCTTGTGTTGTTTTAAGAGAATAATTTTGAGTTGAGTATAAGGTGAGTCAAACTTTGATTTTTTATTATTTCCTATTATATTATTATTATGTGATTGATATAAATTATTTTCGTTGTTTTATAAAATTTGTGTACAAATTAGCTAAGTCGAGAGCTTCGTCATTCTAACAAATAAGAACATACAAGTGTTCTTAGTTGTTTTACTCTAATGTAAAAAAAAAAAAATGTATTTGAGAGTGCAGTTTCGATTAGAATTTGGTTGTATCAAAAGCACTTCCAATTCTATCATTAATGTTAAAATTTCTAGTTATTTTAATCTTTTTAGTTATTAATTATTAGCATTGCATGATCAATTTTTCCTTCATGAGTTGCTTCAATTAAGATAGACGTAGGGTTATTTTTTGATAATATATGAACACAAAGGAAGAGACATAATAAATTATAATTTAATGGTGCGTTTACGTAATAAAATAGAATCGAAATGGGTTGAAATGATAATGGTAAATCAAAATTAGAATAAATTATTTACTTAATTGTAAGAATCAAAATCGAAATTAAATAGTATTACCATGGATGTGTTTAATTTGTCTAGTAATAATAATGAATTGTTAACAAGTTATAAAAATACCTTTAGTTATAATTATATATTAATTAATTATTAATTTTTAATATATTAAATTACTAAATATTAAATTATTCTTTTATTATTAATTATTGATTATTTAAGTATTAATTAATTATTATTATTACTTTATTAATTATTAATGTATTAAATTATTCTTTTATTAAAATATTAAATATTAGTTTATTATTTATAAATTAAGTATTAATTTATTAATTAATTATTAAACTACTAATATTAATTTATTCTTTTATTAAATTATTATTTTATTAAAATAGTAAATATTATTTTATTATTAATTATTGATTAATTATTAATATATTTTATTTATTATTTATTAATTAGTATTAATTAAATTATCTTATGGTAATATTGTAATTTCTCATTAATAATGAGAATGTGATCCATTATCATTAGGGGTGATGAGAGAGACACTTTCGTTTCCAAACATGTGAGAGACTATCATTCTCATTCCTATTTTTATTCAATTTTAAAAAGTAAACAATCTTATTGGAAATTATTATCATTCCTCTATTCTCGTTACCCTCAAGTAAACACATCATCAGATATATCTCTATTGAATCATTATTTCTAGATATGTCTCTGCTCAATTTTGGTTAAAAAAAAAAAGGTTGGGAGTTGCGACGCAACGAATCTTTTAGAAAATAATTAATGTTTTATCTTTTAGAAAATAATTAATGTTTTATGATTTTGCATTCAAACTCAGAGAAAAATAATCAAATCAAATCATACATGCTTGATAGCTTCATTTGTTTAATTTTTCTCAAGTGATATGATCTTATTCTGGGAAAACAAAGAAGCTAGGCTCTTTAGTAATGAACAAATTTTATTACAGTGGGTGTCGAATCACACAACAGATTACACAATTGGCTTTTCTTTCTATACCTATACCCAAAAAAAAAAATATCTCTCACATGCAAACAAACAAGAACATTTCTACTACATGGCCAGAAGGGCAAAACAACCAAAATCAAGAAAATTTGTGAAGAGGCAAAGCAATCAAATTTAGACATTGGCAGAATTTTCAGGGTTGAATTTAGCAGTAGGCGGCGATGGGTAAGTGACAGTAGCTTCACTGCCTGCTGGAGGAGTTGGTACTCCGAAAACTTGCGGATTTGTTCTGATATCTTTTCTTCCTTGAGCTCTTCCCAAGAAATAACACCCAAAGCCGAGCAACAGGCTGAACAGAATCAACGGCAGAGATATCACCACCACCATACCCATCTTTGATTTGATTTGACTTGACGAGATGATCAGATATCACTAATCAGCAAGCGAGAGTAAACGCTATGTCTGTATGAAACAGAGTGGTGTTGGTTTATAGTTTATATAAGAAGAAGAAGAATAAGGGAGAGCTTTAGTGTGTAATTTAATGAACGATGATCTGTCTAGAGGTTTCGGGTTCTCTCTTCTTTAACGGTTGGGTTGGAGCTCTAACGGTTACTTTTTTGAACCAATAACTTTTGGACAAGTGGCGAGGTGGAAGATAAATAAAAAAAAGTACAGGAGGCGGAATGATGAGCTGGATTTTATTCATATGAAGGTGCTCGATTGGAGCTAAAAAAATTATATTATGTGTCGAGTGTATATGTCATCTCTCTCACAGCAGGCGGGCCCCATAATTGTGTGAGGCCCGCCTGCTGTAAGAGAAATGACATATACACCCGGCATATGATATACCATCTCCGATTGGAGAATATGCCCAATACTAATAGAGGTGCGATTCTCATTGTCACATTCCCGTTTCTTTATGTTAAGGATTCACGGAAAATACACCATTAACAAATCTTCGATTCGGAATTATAATTATTTGATTTTTGGTGGGAAAAAAATTATAATCATATTTAATTATCGATTTGATTCAGTTCAATTCAATTTTTTCAATTTTTCTAATTACAATAAAAAAATTGAAATTAGTAACATTCGTTGAATTTAACAATTATTTAAAATTTATACATTATAACTCTTATAATAATCACAATTACACTAATATAAATATTTTATGAGATATATTCATCATTTAGATAATTTAAAACATAGGAAAATAGAAAAGAAAAATAACCAAACCAAAAAAATAAAAATATTTCATGAAATTAATCATTATTAATCACCAAACAAATTAATAATGCAACAAACATAAAAATATAAAATACCAAAAAACATTATTAGACATTTAAAAATTAATAAAATCAAATTATTCAGTTAATTTGATTCGGTTCAATTTTTAATTAAAAAATTGAACTAATTCAAATCTTTTGATCAAACAATTATTTTTAAAATTAAAAAATTATCAATTCAATTCGGTTCAATTTTTTTCGATTCTTTTCAATTTTATCAATTTCATTTTTTTGTCCATCCCTAAATAAATTATATATATATATATATATAAAAGCTTCCTAGACATTCTCCACTTATTTGGTAGAGATTCAATACATGGAAAATGATTTAGTTAAAATTTATTAAATTATTTATCATTAATTTAGCTTTGGTATTGACAAAGTTATATGTTATTGGTTTGTGTTCATTGGATAATTCATATGTAATTAATGAAATTAGTGATTTGATTTATTATAGGAATGACAATTCTTAAGTTAATATTTTAGTTTGATTCATTTATATGTTGCAGAAAATAAGAGAGTTACATAACTTGAAATCAAATGGAACAAAAGTTAATATGAGCACAATACTTGAAGAAAAAGTCCAATATGTTAAGTTGTTCTAAGAATCAAACACATACCAACAACAATTAACATGATTAAATGAAACAATAATTCTAAAGTACACATTGTATTGCAATTAGTTGTCGTAGGCAAAAGTAACATAAATATGTTTACTTAAAATAATTTGCTTTGCACCATTTTCTTATTATTGATGACTATACGATGATATCACAAATTTTTAACATTTTAATTTTTTGTTTTCAAATTTTCCCCAGTTTTCTTATATACATCTTTAGATTATTTGATAACTAACATGTTATTTTTTTTATTGCCAAATTCGGCCTTAGATTTACCATGCATGCGTTGGACATTTCATCTAAAAATATTTCAAAAAATATGCTAAAGTGCATGAGGATGTTAGAATTACTAGTCTCCAATGGGTGTGGCTTGGTGATGTAGGGTCAAGGATCTCACATTGAGGTCCTGAGCTCGAATTCAGGGGGTGCGCTTCTTGTAACTTGTAAGCTAGAATGAGTGGTTTGATGGTGGTATTTCCAACGTTTCCAAAAAAAAAATGTTAAAATTACTATAACTGAAAAATATAAACATGCAATAAGTGGAAAATAATTTAAAAAATTAACACACATTAATTTTTTTTTAAAAAACATAAACAAGAGAAACTCACAACATACGAGATCCTGACTAGTTACACATTAAATGAGTACTTTTCCATCTTATTTATGATCTAATTCTCTTCCCTTACTAAATATGAGAAAATTCAACAAATTCAAAATTTCCATGCTGCCACCTGTTTCTACGACAGAAACGAAGATAGTTAATTATGCCACGCGTACATGTATAATATTGAATAATTAAGATTTAATTGTTTATAAATTTTTATTTAATAAATATTAATTATAATTTATAAAAAAATTAACACAAAAGGCAATTTAATATCGAATTCAAATCCATTAAAAAATTATACTTCAATAGTTTATTCTTTTTTACACACAACATGAAAATTAAAAAGAGAAAAAAGAAAAAAGAAAATTCTCAACCAACCATAACATTTCATTGCTGAAGTAGACTGGATTATGTTAGCAATATGTGTCATCAAACAGTAATATAACTTGCAATCAAACAGATCAAAACAACAAAAGAAGATCTAGATGCATGAAACCCTAAAAACACAAAACCATTAAAACAAACCAGAAAGTGTAGATCACAAAATAGTCCAAGTCGAGATGATCTCTGTCCTTAAGAACTTATTGGCTCCGTCACGGGTGCTTTACGGATTCGTTTTGCCAACGTTCTCCCAGGATTACTCGGAATCTTCTTGTTCAAGGAGCACTCCTTAACAAGTGTGTGAACTAGGAATAATGGTGGATCTCTCTCAAAACCAAAAGTCAAAACAAAGTGTCTGTAGGATAATGATTTATATGTGTTATTTTCTTACTTTTTGAATTAGGAGTACATGACCCCTTTATAAAGGCATGGAGGGGTGCCATAGGACACCCTTTGGGGTGGGGTTGCAACCCTCTATGGATTGTAACCACTCTAGCACCCCTTTGCCAAACACAAAGACATATATACCCTTATGAATAATTGAAGAATTTACAACAATCCCCCACAATTCTTCAAATATTCATTCAGACACGTGAGAGAGATACCGTGAGCTAAAGCTGCATCGAAATAGGTAGCTTTCGCCTTGAACCTTTCCTAGTGAATGACAATCGGATTTACTTGGCAAACCAGTGACCCATAGTCTTGAACTGTTCTGCCGTTGATGTAAACCAAGACAATTGCCAACACACAGCTTTAATTCGACCATTTACCCGTTCTACGGTTGTGTTCATTTTGGCCCTGAACAACGGTCCTGGATTCATCAAGCACTTTAGGGTAACCCGCCTTTAAAGGTTCCCATGGAAGCGGCCTCACTTCTTACTTGAAATAGGTGATCTACTATGAAGAGGTAATCTGTCTTTACCCCCATTAGGACTCATCTCCTAATATAGTGATCATTAAAAGCCTTAGCTTATCCTAACCAATGACAGACAGCACTCAGCGTCATTATCGGAATGGGACAGAGTACGTAACTCTTCAGTGCTTGTTTTGAATTGCACAAAGTTTCTGTTGTCCCTTTTGAACCTAGATCTTGGGATCTCCAGTCAACTAGGTTGGGTTTCCACAGTGACAATTCTTAGATTATAGGCTTCAAGCCCATTCCCCTCGATGACTTCTCAACTTGCTCTCGAGGTAAACCTTTAGTTAGTGGATCCGCTAGGTTTTCCTTCGACCTGACATAATCGATCGTTATTATGCCACTTGAGAGCAGTTGACGTATGGTATTATGTCTCCGACGTATGTGTCGAGACTTACCATTATACATTGTATTTTGGGCTCTCCCAATAGCCGATTGGCTGTCACAATGTATGCTTATCGCTGGCACCGGTTTGGGCCAACTAGGAACATCCTCCAGGAAGTTTCTAAGCCATTCTGCTTCTTCCGCTGTTTTGTCTAACGCTATGAACTCTGATTCCATAGTTGACCGGGCAATACATGTTTGCCTCGAGGATTTCCATGACACGGCTGCATTACCAAGTGTGAAAACAAATCCACTCGTGGATTTGGAATCCACCGTATCAGATATCCAGTTAGCATCGCTGTAACCCTCTAGTACAGCAGGATATCTCTCGTAATGTAGGCCATATTTTGAAGTTTCTCTCAGATACCTCAAAACTCTTACTATGGCTTTCCAGTGGTTGTGTCCTGGATTACTCGTATATCTGCTAAGCCGATTCACAGCTTGAGCGATATCGGGTCGTGTGCAATTCGTGAGATACATCAGACTTCCGATGATTCTCGAATACTCTAGTTGTGATATGCTTGAACCAGTATTCTTTGATAAATGAAGAGTTAGGTCTACAGGGGTTCTAGCTACGCTTAGATCCCCTTTGATATATTTATCGAGTATCTTCTCAATATAATGAGTCTGTGATAATATATATCCGTCTGATGTCCTAGAAATTTTATTCCTAGGATCACATCAGCTATCCCCATATCTTTCATATCAAATCTGCTGGATAACACGTTTTTGGTAAACTTAATCATTTCATGATTACTACCAATTATCAGCATATCGTCTACATAGAGACACACAATGACATATCCTTTTTGAGTTGATTTGGTGTACACACACTTATCACACTCATTGGTTTTAAACCCATTTGACAACATTTCTTTGTCAAATTTCTCATGCCATTGTTTCGGTGCTTGTTTTAATCCGTACAAGGATTTTACAAGTTTGCACACCTTCTGTTTTTGTCCAGGAACACTAAACCCTTCTGGTTGTTCCATGTAATTTCTTCATCCAATTCACCATTCAAGAATGCCGTCTTTACATCCATTTGATGTATTTCAAGACCAAATATAGCTGCTATGGCTATGAGCATTCTTATCGATGTGATGCGAGTCACAGGTGAATAGGTGTCAAAGTAATCAAGGCCTTCCTTTTGTCTATAACCTTTTATGACAAGTCTCGCCTTATACTTATCTATTGATCCATCCGTTTTCATCTTCCTTTTGAATATCCATTTGTAGCCCAGCGGCTTACAACCTGGCGGAAGATCAACCAACTCCCAAGTATGGTTCTGTAGGATTGAATCAATCTCACTGTTAATAGCCTCTTTCCAAAGAGGTGCCTCCGGAGAAGTCACTGCTTCTTTATAACTTTGAGGCTCATTTTCTAACAAGTATGTTTGAAAATCGGGACCAAACGACTTAGACGTTCTAGCCCTTTTGCTACGTCTAGGCTCGATTGTCTCAGCATTTACACGTTGATCTGATTCTTGGTCAACTTGATTACTGTCCTTGACAGTATCAACTGTTCTTTTGAGAGACCCAGTTATTTGTCTTTCCTTACAAGGAAACGTCTCTTCAAAAAATATCGCATTCCTTGACTCAATTATCATATTTGGATTGATGTCAGGAATCTCCGACTTGTGCACCAAGAATCGATACGCACTACTGTTGTGAGCATATCCAATGAATATACAGTCAACAGTTTTAGGTCCTATTCTAACCTTCTTAGGTTTAGGAACCATTACTTTGGCAAGACACCCCCACACTTTGAGGTATTTGTAGGAAGGTACGAAACCTTTCCACAATTCATATGGTGTCTTGTCTAGTCTTCTGTGAGGAAGCTTGTTCAGAACGTAGTTTGCGGAAAGCAAGGCTTCCCCCCACAAGTTCTGGGGTAAACCCGAACTTGTCAACATGGCGTTCATCATTTCCTTCAACGTTCGGTTTTTGCGTTCCGCAATTCCGTTCTGTTGAGGAGAATAAGGAGCAGTGGTTTCGTGAATAATTCCGTGCACAGAACAATATTCACCGAACGGTGAAACGTATTCACCACCTCTATCACTCCTGATTCTTTTGATTTTCTTGCCAAGTTGATTTTCAACTTCGCTCTTATAGTGTACAAAGCTTTCAATAGCTTCTGCTTTGCTTCTCAACAAGTACACATAACAGAATCTTGTGCTGTCATCGATAAAAGTGACAAAGTACTTTTTACCGCCTCTTGTTTGCACAATATTCATGTCACATACATCAGTATGTACAAGTTCTAGCGGTTCAGAACTGCGTTCGATAGAATGAAATGATGTTCTATGTATTTTTGCTTCAACACATGCTTCACACTTATGTTGGCTATCAATTGCAAATTTAGGTATGAGGTCCATGTTAATTAATTTACGCATGGTATCATAATTAACATGTCCTAACCTCCCATGCCATACATTTTGTGACACAATAATATAAGCAGACGAACTAGCTTTATTAATAGCACGATTAACAGTCATTACATTTAGCTTGAAAAGGCCCTCAGTTAGGTATCCTTTTCCTACATACATATCATTCTTAGTCATTACAAACTTGTCAGAAACAAACACAAGCTTAAACCCAGCCTTACTAAGAAGAGAGCCTGAGACTAAGTTCTTCCGAATATCTGGAACGTGCAGTACATTCTTCAATGTTAGCTCCTTTCCGGATGTCATCTTCAGAACAACTGTGCCTTGTCCAACCACCTGAGAGGTAGACGAGTTTCCCATTGTCAGATGATCGCCGCCATCGACCTTCTGGTACATGGAAAACATCTTACTTTCTGCACAGATATGGCGAGTAGCCCCAGTGTCTACCCACCATTCTCTCGGATTCCCAACTATGTTGGCTTCGGTTACCACTGCTGATAGTTCCATCTCTGAGATATCATCAGTCAGCTGCTCGCCTTCAGTAACATGGGCCTCATATTTCTTTTTCTTGCCCTTGTCCTGAGACTTCTTGTTCCTGCAGTCCTTTGACATATGACCGCTCTTTCCACAGTTGTAGCATTTTCCCTTGAACTTCTTGTTCCCAGAGTCAGCTCCACTGTTCTTTCTCTTTTTGCTACCCTTTGCACCTTCAATGATGTGGGCCTTAGACTCCAGAGTCTTGTAGCTGGCCTTCTCGGACATCCTGTTGTCCTCCTCGATTCTCAATCGAACACTGAGGTCTTCAAGGCTCATCTGCTTCTTTTTGTGTTTCAGATAGCTCCTGAAGTCCTTCCATGATGGAGGCAACTTTTCAATTATGGCGGCAACTTGAAACATCTCACAGAGTTTCATCCCCTCATCCAGTATTTCATGAATGATCAATTGCAGTTCACCCAACTGAGACATCACCGTCCTTGAATCTACCATCTTGTAGTCCAAGAACCTACCCACGACAAATTTCTTTTGTCCGGCATCTTCAGTTTTATACTTCTTCTCGAGAGATTCCCAGAGAATCTTCGCAGAAGTCATGCCTTGGTACACATTGTACAGGGTATTGTCAAGACCACCCAAAAGGTAGTTCTTGCATAAGAAGTCTCCAGACATCCAAGTCTGTTCTCGCTCTTCCTTGGCCTTCTCGGATTCACCCTCCACAGGACCCGGAGGATCTTTGAGGAATTTTGCCAACTGGAGAGTTGTCAGGTAGAACAGCATCTTACTCTGCCATTGTTTGAAATTTGCCCCACCAAATTTCTCCGGTTTTTCTCCATGAGAGACCGGTACCGTGATATTTCCGCTAGCCATATGTAACTGGAAAATCAACAGGGTCAATTAGTCTACGAAAGACAAATTGCACAACGATCAACGAATGATCTTGTTCAAAGTGATAAACGATAAATGTAGATATATATAATTCAATCAAGATTGGATGGAATTACTTGTGTATTATTACACTTTAAATTCTCAACCAATTATGCAACAATCAAACAATTTCAACTTTATCACTATGTGTATGCTTGTGATAATTGAACAACCTAATAATAACTTAAATCTATACTTCCAAGATTAATGTGTTAACAGTATATGACTTACCAAGTTAATATTATTTAAGTTTGCAGTTTATAAGAATTACAGGACTATATCGTTAGTGTCGCGTTCGTATCTACGTTCGAACGAGACTGTCCAGTGTGTGTGCGTTCGTGTTGCGTTTGATAACGCGTTCGAACGATGTGTTTCCAGAGAGTTCACGTTCGAGTAGCGTTTGAAACGCGTTCGAACGGAATGATTCCAGAGAGTTCACGTTCGTATAGCGTTCGTGAACGCGTTCGAACGGAATGATTCCAGAGAGTTTGCGTTCGAGTTGCGTTTAGTACGCGTTCGAACGTTCTAAGGCAGAAGGCTTTCGTTCGAGTTGCGTTTGAAGACGCGTTCGAACGTTCTTACGAGAATTCAAATTTTTAGCCTTCGCGTGCGTTGGGCGTTCGAACGCCCTACGGGTTTTTCATGCACAGTTCGTATTTTCCAGAAAATATTAAAACCCTAACATGCAAATTACTATTTAATAACACGATACAATAAGTTCTTAAGATTGTTAGCAAATATGTGTCATCAAACAGTAATATAACTTGCAATCAACCAGATCAAAACAACAAAAGAAGATCTAGATGCATGAAACCCTAAAAACACAAAACCATTAAAACAAACCAGAAAGTGTAGATCACAGAATAGTCCAAGTCGAGATGATCTCTGTCCTTAAGAACTTATTGGCTCCGTCACAGGTGCTTTACGGATTCGTTTTGCCAACGTTCTCCCAGGATTACTCGGAATCTTCTTGTTCAAGGAGCACTCCTTAACAAGTGTGTGAACTAGGAATAATGGTGGATCTCTCTCAAAACCAAAAGTCAAAACAAAGTGTCTGTAGGATAATGATTTATATGTGTTATTTTCTTACTTTTTGAATTAGGAGTACATGACCCCTTTATAAAGGCATGGAGGGGTGCCATAGGACACCCTTTGGGGTGGGGTTGCAACCCTCTATGGATTGTAACCACTCTAGCACCCCTTTGCCAAACACAAAGACATATATACCCTTATGAATTAATTGAAGAATTTACAACAGATTATTCAAGTAGCCATCTCTCGACTTTTCCTGTAAACCCTCATGCCTTCCCATGTAATAGCAGCCAAGCCAATGCATAAAAAATTAAAAAGATAATGAAAATTTAACCAGCCACTCAAATTCTATATTCTTATGATACGACCCTCTCAAATTTCTTACTTATAGATACCGATCTTCCACCTAGATTTATATGTTCTTTGATAATTAATGATATGTTTATAAAGTTAGAGATATAAAATTTGAATAATAAATAAAGTGTCACCAATAAATGACTACCATGTGTCAAGTAATAATTGATGTTTTTTACTATCATTAATGAGATAATTTTGTAACATTAATGAATGAGTTATTTGAGATATAAACTGTGTTTCTCGATTCTGTAGGCATATCATTATACCTTTTTTTTTTTGGAATATCGGGAAATCTCTTCCCATATCATTGGATCCCGATCTGAATGGGTAAAACCCGGTGCTATCTGAAACTCATATCATTATACATTACTGGATAGATACATATAATCTTAACTAGTATTCCGATCACTAAATTTTATATCAAAAAAAAGAAAATGGGAATGAAGAATACCATGTACTTGTTACCTATATACATTAATAGTG